>PVJO010005193.1:0-101211 GCA_004026905.1 Hystrix cristata
CAAAAATAAAAATTAGAACATGTATTCTCTGCAGATAAAACTGGCTTTTATTAACTCAAACTGCCAAAGATGCACAAGTGTATTTAAAATTCTCAGAGAGCAACTAGAAAATAAATTCATTAAATAAAGACCAAGAAATAATGAACCCAAAAAAATCGGTGTTATAGTTGAGATTTAAAATGTTCCCCAATGTTCTCCCTCCTGTTGGGAGGTGGGGATTTTGGAAGGTGATTGCCTCATGGGGGCACTATACTCATCAGTGGATTAGTACACTGTAGAGTTCATAGCTGACTGTGGTGTTCAGAGGTGAAGCTTGGTGAGAAAGGGCTGGTCACTGGGGATGTAACCTGGAAGGACATGTTCTTGTCCACATCTCCCTTCTCATTCTGCTTCCCGGCTGCCATGGCTGGAGTAACATTTCTCCATTATACCCTTTCATGATGCAGTTTCTGCTTTGGAGCCAATCAACCATGGACTGAACACTCTGAAAACCATGAGCCAAGATAAACCTCTCCTCCTTTAAATTGTGGGTATCAGGTATTTTTGTCCCAGTGAAAGGAAATCAAACTAACACAGGAAATGAATGAGAAGTATATATGAAAAGGAACCAGTTCACATTCTCAGAAGATGAGCAATGTGATCACTGAAATAAAATAATAAATAAACTCTGTATCAGTCATAATTGAACTGAGAATTAGCAAATTAGAAGATAACAAGGAATTTATCCAGATCTCAGGTGAAACAGAAAGAGAGAGATGATTTTGCTTAATTAATGCAAAGAACAGTTAAGAGAGGTGGAGGATAGATTGAGAGGTCTACATCTAATTGGAGTTTCTGATAAAAAGCATAGGGAAATAAAAGGGAAGTAACATTTTATAGAACAATAGAATTCTCCAGAGTTGAAGAAAGTATAAAAACTTTTGGCTAAAGATGGAGGACTGGATACATTCACTAATTTTTTTATCCCTCCTTAAATCTCACTAAATTGACAGGGAAGGAATTTTAAAAACCGTACATTCGTGAAGAAAGAAGAAACAGGAGAGAAGATAATAATAAATGAAACTATTGGAAGTTAAAAATCAAACATTAAAAAGTCTGATTTAGAAAATTTGAGAAAACTGACTCATAAACTAGCAGTGGGAAAAGTCAAGAGGTAACCCAATTCCTACCACAGAACTCTTTACAAAACTCAGGAGTTCATAAGCAGTTAAGAAATTCTAGAAACTGGGGTGAAACTGGGGCTAAAATCAGATGAATTGGGTCTAAAGTCTGCATGAAAATCAGTTAGATCCCAGTCACTCCTCACACCCAGGCGTGTTCCTGCTCATCCATCAAAGCCTGGAGCTCCATTCTCTCTGTGGCTCCTAGAGGACCAGAGGTGCATTCCCTGGGAACCTGTCAGATGTGCAAATTGTTGGGCTCCACCTCTAATTTACTTAAGAAACTTTGGGGAGGGACCCGGCATTCTGTGATTTAACAAGCCCTCCAGAGAAGTTCAAGGACCACTGCTCTAAAAAGGGTTTTTGAACTACAAGTCATTTAGCATAATTGATAGATATATTAACAGTGTGTGTGGGGGGGTAAGTAAACATTTTCTTACTACATGTTGATCCTCAGTATTATTTTCTCTTTTATTTTGCAATGCTGGTCAATAGAATGTCCTGCATATAGACCCCAGGAAAGAGACCAAAAGTGGCTTCTCTGGGAATCTGACACAGAACCAGAAAAACTTTAAGGCCCCAACACAGAAGGTTCTCCAAGTGAAAGCCTAGGTGCTCATCTTGCCTTTAAACCCAGAGTTGACACATCTCATAATGTGTCCAAAGCCTCTGTTCAGCTTCACATTGTCTCCTTCTGAAATACACCCAGACAACCAAAGCCTATCAGACATCCAGGTATGTAAGGAAAACTTCTGATATCCTATTTTTTTTTTACATGAATGACTATTGTGAAAGAAAACTTCAGAAATACAGATCAGTTATATTATTTAAAATTTAATATTGTAACTATGCATAAAAAACTGGAAACAATATTCAGAGAAGAAAAAGATTTTAGAAATTAAAAATATAATAAAAAGGAAAAAGGTAAAAGAAAGTTTTAAATTAGTGTCTCTCAGAAAGCAGACAAAGGAAAAATCAGATAGTAAAATATAAAATAAATTAAAACATAAGTCAAGAGACCTAGTAAGCAAATAATAAAATAATAGAACTTCTAGGATATTTGAGGGAATGAAACAGAAGCAATCATCAAAAATAAAATCCAAGAGATAATTCGATGGATTAAAAAATGTCAAAGACTACAGAAAAGCATATCATTATTAAATTTCTAAACCATAAGGACTAGGAAAAGTCAATCAAGTTTCGGGGGTGGGGGGGCAGTGTATCACGAAGGCTCAGAAATCAGATTGGTTTGTGACCAATATCAAAGTGGAGGCCGGAAGACAAAAGAACCATGATATTCTATTCTCAAACTAGTAATAAAGTATGAAGATACAACAAACATTTTTAGTTCAGCAAAGTCACAAAAAATTACTTTCCATTCAACTTTCTCAGGAAGCCACTAGAGGATGCACTCCCACAAAATGAAGGAGTAACAGGACTAAGAAGACGATGTCACAAGGCACAGGGGAAAAACAGCATAGGGGAGAAGTGAAGGCAGCTCTTCCACGGTGGAGACAGCAGACCCTGGGAGCGTCTATACCCAAAGCAGAGAGCAATTGAAGGAGACCAGGAGCCTCCTGGAGAGAAATTGCTAGAAGCCCTCATGTAAATGAGTTACAAAAGGAGATTTAAATATTTGGCAAAAGGTTTGCGATTTAATTACTGATTTGCACATGTAACACTAAGCAAGTGGGGGAAAAGGTCAAACATTAACTCTAGGAAAAACTAAATGTTGTGAGGGAAAGGAAAAATAGGCTTGCTAAATGAATTGCTTGTAAAAATCATTACATGAAGATAATAATATGAACACTGAATATTTATCTCTCAAAATCACAACATCACAATACTATAATTAGAAAGATGTGGGCTATAAGGATAGTATGGGTTGGGTCAAGGGGAACAAAAAGCTAAATTCTCATCTTCCCTTGTGGGAAATCCATAAACAATGTCTAAATGAACCCTCAAAAAGTAGCCGTTTGGGGGGTTGGGGATGTAGCTCAGTGGTTAGAGTGCTTGCCTAGGAAGCACAAGGCCCTGAGTTCAATCCCAGCCCCCCCCCAAAAAAAAGAGCAGCCATCTGAGCACATTACCAGAGGTGTGGGAGCCAATAACAAGTGTTAGCTTTTCAGTGTGAATAGTTGATTCTGGGAAGGGAAAAATGAGAAGATGGGGGACAGGGATCTTCATCTTGTACATTTTTTAGAGCTATTCAGTTCTTCAGATTTTATTCCACAGTTGATTTAACCATAATTTCCATAATTTGACTATCATAATGTGAGCCCTAGCAGGCCAGGAGTTGTAGCTTGGCAGCTCTTACCACCGGATAAAGAATGATCTTGAACCAAATATTGCTAAAGCTGTATAATTCTTTAAATTTTGTCCATAATCAGCTAAAATTGAAAACTAAAAGCAAAGGAAAAAAAATGTACAAGGGGAAACACAGGATCTGATAAAAGTATGACTAGCTTTAAGAGGCAATGTATCTGAAGAAGGTGTGTTAATTTTTTCATTCTTAAATTAGTTCATGTTAGTAAAGGTATTTTTAGGGAGAAAACACAAAATTGTTTTGCAGGTGAAGTGAAACATTCTGAGAAGATGTTGGTCCTTTTACTGCTCTTGGAAGACAAAGCAGAGGAGATGAATAGGAACCATTTGGTTCACTCGCTGGCGGCCCTGGTGGAGTAACGTGAGAACTACCCCGGGCATTTGAGACATGTCTGACAATGTCAAAACAGCAAGCAGCCTCATCTCCCATCTTATATTTTGAAATAGGAAAGAAAACAGATGAAATAGCTTTTTCATTATTTTCCACAGCCCAAAAGGAAATTCACTTCAATTTTAATAACATTTCTATTTCTTATTTATCATCATGCAAACCTTATATTTGCAAACGCTAAATTTAAGGGTAGGGTGGAGGAATGAAAAAAGAAAGTGTTTCTGTCATCTAGTCTTTTTTTATTATTGAACTAAAAATAAAGCCTATGTTACTTTTGAAGGAAAAAACAGATGATAGCTACTTTGGTGAATGGCAACGAAGCCTCAGGAACCTGGCTCAGGGCTGTGCGACTCTGTCACAAACAACACCCAAGGTCACACCACGGAACTCATTGGGTGGACGTGCAAGCCCTGCCTCACAGGGCCCTGGCCTTGCAGCCCACACTTATGACATAACCAGCCACAGACAGTGCCCCACACAACTCCCACTACAACCACCAATGATGCCCTTCAACCACCAGGCCCACGAGATACTTTTCCTCTGTCCATCATTAGCTTCTGATTTGAAGCCCAGGTGGTGTTTCTGTCAGTTGCACCAGAGGCAAATATCTGCTCCATGGTTACAAAGAGAGCTAGGAAAGAGAGCATTTGGACTGTTGGACTCATAAAGGAGAAGGGCATCAAACGTCAAGCCAAAGGTGAAGACGTAATGACAGCAATATCGACTACCATAATTTGAGCTCTGTCAGATGGTGTTGAAGAATGTAGCGCCTACAGTTAAATTAACTTGGTTCAAATGCCTCTTCTTTTCCTTTAGCTACTCAGCCATACTCCCAGCTCAGGACCTGGGAGTATGTTTCTGCTCTTCCTGTTGCTACCTGGAATTGGCCTCCTTTTAAGGTGGGATCCTTCACTTGACTCGTTTTGGTAAGGCACACTATTTAAAAGGCACATCCTCTTTGGCATTTCTTCTCCATGATTTATATGTATGCCTAAAACTTATCTTCATGGATTAAACTATTCAGTTCCCTCTTGGTCTTCTTCCTTACTCTTTCATCCCTGCTCTTGCAACCCCACTTGGATGTCAGGCCCACAAGAGCATAGATTTTGTTTTAGTAGATGAAAAACATCTACTAAGTTTTTCAAAATCCAGAGCAGTGCCTGGTACAGAGTGGACATTCTATACGTATTTAGTGGCTGGATGAATCGGATTAGCCATCTGCGTCACTTCTTTGAGCCTTACTTCATCATCTGTAAAATGGGGTTAATAATAGAAATTGCATCATAGGATTATTTGAAGGATAAAGTCGTACAGTGTTTGTACAGAGAGGTGGTGATAGTCCCCTTACTCATCCACTTTGCATTTCCTGTTTTCGGCACAAGGCTTTCCCACGGGGGCAGTCAGCCTGATGCTTCTACTGCTTCAGGAGAGCTGTCATGATAGAACCAGAGAACAAAGATATCACATTCTTGGCTTTAAAGTCCAGAAGTAAGAGAGAAAATACTTAGGAGAGTACGTGATCAAATAGAACCAGTTTTTCCTGTTTCAACATCCATGCCCATAAAATCCTTTAAGACAGAGGAGAGGAAAGAGAGAGCATGAGAGAGAAAGAGGAGTTCTCTCCAACAAGTGGCCTTTCACTGGCCCTTCTCTCTCCAGGATGGCAGCTGTGGAAGGGAAACTCACTCAGGAGAGCTGCGAAGACAAGCAGAAAGGGCCCATCGCCACGCTCCAGTCTGGCTGCCTGTGGGATGATGGCTCACGGAGGCTCAGAAACAAGTATGAGGTGCTGTTGAAATATATGCTGAATGTTTACATTTAAAATATATTACAGTAAAAGACACATGGCCATTACTCCCCCTTAGAGTAGTCTCTCTTCTTTGAACACACTCATCTCATCATTCTTGCGACTCTTGGAACCAGCTCTGGATACTCTCATGCATGAGTGTGTTTACAAGGTGTGATCAAAAATACAGTGAATGCTGTCACCAAGTCCAATCCAAGGGAGAGCCTGGCTTGTAAAAACGTTACATGGTGTCCTCATCCACCTGAGTCACCGGATCCGGCACTGTGAGACTTCTGGATGCTCCCCAAAGTCAAAATGACTAAGGAAAGTCAATGTTTTGAATCAATTCAGGATACTGAGGCAGCAAGGACCATGCAACTAATGACACTCACAAAAGAGAACTTCCAGAACTGCTTCTGACAGTGGCAAGAACGATGGGAAAAGTGTATCCAAAGAGAGAGAAAGCATTTCGAGGAGAGTTAGTGGCAATGTACCTTTCACTATGATAATTTTTTTTTAAATTTAAACATTCACTGTATTTCTCTATCACACCTCATAGCAGAGATGGCTCTGTGAGGTTCCAGAGACGCTGGGCACCCATGAGTCTCCAGTGGCCCATGGGTGGCACTGGATAAAGCGAGTTTCCCCCAGATCCCATGAATGGCGTTAGAATTCAGAGAGACACCAGAGGAGACAGCAGGAACTGTGAAGGGCTAACTAGGTGGGACGTAGCAGTCAGTGCCAGCATGCCTAGGGACAGATCGCTATTGACCAAGGACCAGAAGTCACATCTTGGCACCCACCATCACTAGGAAAAGAATGACCAGGAGCCAGAGCCTCAGCCTTTCCGCTACCCGCTCCCGCAACAGGATACCTCTCAGCCCCAGGATGGAAGGGAAGGGAAAAAAGAGAAGCTGGAATTTACTGAGCTTCAACCCAAAGCAACTTAGAAACCACTGCGACAACGGAGATTCCCTGGCAGTGAATGAAATGGGGATCTGTCGTCAAGCAAAATACGGGGGATTGAAATGAGATTTTGTAAACAGAAAATTAATAAATAAAAAGGTATGAGAAAATATGCAAAGAGTGAGAACCATCCCTGCTGAAATATGTGAAGCACTCGGTGCGGCCTCTGGCACTTGGGAAGCAAGGAAATCGATGGGAGCTGCTGTTATCACCATTAAGACCTGCCAGACACCAGGCCACTCACTTCACATGCGTCACAGCTAACTCCCACGACGATCCTGCGGGGAAGGTATTTTATTATTTTCCTTCTGAATTAAGAAAAACGGTGCTTGGAAAGATGCAGCGATTTGGTCAAAGTCATCTGCTCAGGCAATGTCAGAATGGGGCTTTGACACAGGTGCGGCCCTGGACCCATATGTCACATTGCCTCCTAGGGGACGAGAGTCCTGCCTTGGTTGGCAAGGGAAATGCCAGCAGCTCTGGGTGCCAGGCCACAAGCAATTGTCCAAACACATGTCATTTCCCCAGGGTTGCAGCAGACAGAGGTTGTTCTGTGACCTAAAGAGAATCCAGGGGCCTGTGGGCTTTGAGCTGGGGTGCTGGCAGGTGTGCCTCAGAGGTCTTCTAATCCCTTGGCCCCAAACCTGCAAGCCAAAACAGCACATACGAGAAGAGCAAAGTCTTCCCTTGGGAAGCCTAAAAAGATGGACCAAGACACCAAAAGGAAGAAATCCTTTCCATCTCTGTGGGCACTGCAGCCCAACCCAGTTCCATGAGGGTCCAGCCCGCTTCCACACAGGGACTCAGCATCCCGGACAGGGCTGGAGATGGAGGGGACTGAGTCTGGCTTTCGGGTCATTTCCAGGTTCATAGCTACGCACCCTTAGATCGTCCTCACCTGGTGCAGGTGAGCTAGAGACAGCAGTGACATGCAATTATGCACTGACTTCAGAGTGACTTTGCCGTGTTTCACTCTTGATGCCCATAAATAACACAAACACATGCAGCACACAAGAGCCCTGACCTAATCCGCTGTAGCAGAGGCTGTCTTTTCTGGAATAAAAATGGTCCTTCCCTTCCAGGAACTTGTTAGAGTTGTTATTTACAAGATTCCTTCCACTAAATCTTCCCTGTTATCTCCCTCTTCGCCCCACCCTGACACTCACTGCACATTATCTCCTGGTCCTTTAGGCTCCTGCCCTTTCTGCAGTTACAGTCCATGCCAAGTCCAAGCTCAGGCTCTGTCAGAGGTGGGCATGTCCTGCTTCATCAAAGCCTTCCCAGGACGGCAGTGTCCAAAGAATGCCCTGGCCATCACCTCAGAAGGGCCAGACACAATCATACCCCAAAGTTCCCTGAGCTGTGACCGATGCCCCCCACCCCCCGGCCTCCCTGCCTGAGGACTGTGACCCCAGGCATGGGGAGTACGGAACTGGGAAACTGAGCTGCAGATTGTGAAGAGCTTCCTATATCTTGCAAGGGCTGAGTGCCAAGGCCACAGAAGCTGCCTGGCCAAGTCACACCCATCCCTGTCATATCAGATCTCTCAGTCCCAGCATAATGAAGGGGTGGGGGAGGCGATCCCGGGATGGAAATTCTTTGGGCCGAAGCCCAGGAGGGCCGAAGCACATGCTTTAGCTCTAGAGAACTTTAAGAGTTTGAGCAAAAGACTCTGACCAGTGATAGGCCCGACCCACACCCAGCACAGGGAGGGGGATCTCTATCCAGGATGTGGGCTGGAGTGGGATGTGTTCCAAAAGAGAGGGTCTCTTCGCAGGGTGAGAGGAGGGGCAGACCTCCTTCGAAATGTATCACCAAGAGACAGCTGAGAAGCCTGTGTCCCTGCAAGGTCGGCTCCTTTGAGCTTGATGTCTTTATCCTCATAAAAGCTCACTACTCTGGCAGAGAAAGAAATCGCCCAAAGCCAAAGCATCTGTGAGACTCAAAGAGTTCCAAGATAATAACGAACCATGATTGAGCTCCTAGGACGCGTCAGGCCCTGTCCTAGGTGCAATTTGGTTCCCAAGCCGTGTAACCCTTACAACCACACTCTGAGGTGGGTACTGTTTACTATCCTCGTATTACAGGGGAGGAAACTAAAGCCTAGAGAGGCAAAGTAATTGCGAAAGGTCACACAGGGAGGAATGACCATGCCGGTTCCAACCTCAGGAACCTGGCTCTAGAACTGAGAGCTAAGCCACCTCACCCACAGTCACTGACTTAGCCCAGCGTGTTACCATGTTCTTCCTACTTGTTTTCATCCCTATCCTCGACCCTAAACTCCACGAGGGCAGACACTATGTCTTCTTTATATCTATTTATTCTCAAATCCTAGCAAAGGATATAAATGGTGTGCGATAAATGCTAAGTTGAACTACAGGTCTATCCTTTAAAAATCTGCACAGTGGAAAGAGCGGTAACCTAGTAAGAAGAAGATCTGTGGCACTCTAGCCAAGCAGACAGCTCCACGCTACATCTAATGCACTTATCTTCCCTTTGATGCCCCCAGAGTTCTGGGAGACATAAACACTACTGTTCACCCAGCTTCACAGAAGGAAAACTGAAGCGCACAGAATCTAAGTGTGCACGGCCCCACAGCTGGACTCGGATTGGGATGCTTGACTCCACTGCCCAACTGCTTGATTTATGGCCCAGTGAATGTACAGCCCTGAGCTGTAAGGGCAAAGGCAGACAGGGGTACTGCTTCCAGCCAGAAAGTCCAAGAAGTCTTCGTGGAACAGGTAGCACCTGTCCTAGATATCAAAGGATGGGCAGGATCCACACATGCAGAGATGGGCAGCAAGGCAGGGCACCCTGAGCAGAGGAAACCGTGAAAGCAAACAGAGGCAGAAAGCAGAAGCATTACGAGAAATCAGAATGACTTCTACCCAGCTGCAGCTTGGGATGAATGAAGGAGAATGTATGAGAATGAGTTAAAAAGAAGCTTGGAACCTAACTGTGGTGAGTTTTGAGTGACAGGCATAGGACTGGGTGTTGGAGTTTTAGTTACTAGGCAGTAGGGAGCCATTGAATACTTCTGAGCAGAATTAGAAATCAGAACAAGGATGACTGAAAGCAGGAAGAATTATGCAGGGTAAAGAGCAATTGCGATTCCTAGAAAAATGGGATCTGTCACTTTACCAGGCATGGAGTAGAGGCCATGGACACCAGAGAGAATTGGAAGCCAGAGCCAATTATTCACCAGCTGGTACGGTGCGAGGGCTCTGATGCGGGAAGACTTAGGAGAGGTGTAGAGTTTCCTCCTGACTCCTGAGGATGATGGTTCTGTAGCAGCCAGCATGTTTGTGGGAGCAGAGACCTTGTCAGGCCTGGTGGGTGAGTGAAGCTAATGAGCCTTTTCTCTCACACTAGGAGCCTTTTCTAAGAGGTCAAATCTAAATTCTAGGGCACCTGACCCCTCAGCCAAGACAGCTCTGGTGGGTAAGTCGGGGCTCGACTTCCACTTTATAGACAAATTCTCTTTCTAGATTTGATTTATGCTGTGAAATGTACATTTGATATAACTGTCAGCCATCAATAGCCACCAGACACACACACACGTGCACATGCCCACTCACACACACACATGCACACCCACGCACATGTCCACCACCACTAATGACCAGCAGCTTAATAAACCTCCCTCCTCTGTGTGAGCTGCATTAGCGAGTTGATCCGGTAATGGAAGACAAGCCGTACAAATTGAAAACTAAAAACTTCCAGATTTCATCCAGCTTCATCCTGCTTTTCCTTATGTCACTTATTTTATGCTGCATGAATTGGATATTAGTTTCCCCATTTCGCTGAAATGTCGGATCACTGGGGTAGCTTGTGCAGACTCAATTTCGCTCCAAGTAATAGAGTGAGATTATTCAAAATTATTTCCACTGGGCTGCGCCTGCCTGTTCCTTCTGTTAGGAGAATAGAAGTAAACAAGTCGCCACCCTCCTTGCAGGCTGACATCCTGACCTAGCGCCCCTCTGCTTGGCTCCTTAATCGCGGGAGCATTTTGGTTTTAGCTACGCTCAATTAATTCATCCAGGAAAGGGTCCAGTCAGAAAGAGTTGATTTAAAGTGAGAGAAACTGGGCATCTGCTTAGAAAACCAGATGATTCCCAATATGTCTTGCATCGTGAGAAAATGAAGAACTCTCTCCAATATTTAAAACAGTCACTTCTCCGCGATGTTATTTGTTGCCTTGCAAGTTTAAGCAGTAGTAATGGCAGAGGCAATGGACAGGCATCTCTCTTGGGAGGGAAGAGGATGGTGCTGCTGGGGACGGGGACTCCAAACCCTGGTCTCTGCCCCACACCCTGCCCTTGGCTCTTGGGGGCCCGGTGAGAAGGGCTGGGGAGTGCAAGTGAGTTCTTCCCCCTCACTAGACATGCACAGCTGGTTCCTGTCTTCCCAGGGAACATAAAAGAGCTGAGCCAGCACTTGGGAAAGTGGGATGTCAACATTTTTTGCTTAAATTTGATAAGCAGCTGAAGATTAGCACCTTTCTTCTGTCTCCATTTCAAACAATGTTCCTTTCAAGGCATGCAAACTGGCAAGAAATTTCAGGCCCTGTAGACAGCCCTGAAGCTTGAGGGGTGAGGAGAAGGCCTGCAGAACCGGGGACAAAGGGAGGAGGACCCCGTGTGACAACCCCATGCCCACAGCTGTCAATGCAGTAACTTCCAAGCTGGCGAGGAGGGAGTGCCGCCATGAGGATTCCCATCCTGTGAGCCCTCCTTGGGGTTGGTTCCCCGTGTCCCTGGCCAAGAAAGGAAGCCAGACAATGAGTCATCTGTCCAGTGGGCAGGGGGATCCAGGCCCCCGGTGGCCTTGAGTCACCCCCAGGCATCCCACTTCAACTGTACCGAAAGCATTACATGGCACAAACAAGCTGGGGAAATCAAGGACCAGTCGGAGCATTAAAAACAGGCTTTTCTGGCCTCCCAGGGAAGGCTAAGGTTTCGACTCTGTTGCCATCTCCTCAAATTTTCCACTGATGTCACCCCAGGCAAATAATTGGTGGAGAGGAGACTTAAAGGGAAAGACAGGGGCTGTGTGCATGGAGTGGTGGGATGGAGAGAAAAACAGTCTGGACCTGGCCCCAGCTGTGACCGCGCAGATCTCCCGTCACTTGGCAGGCAGGACTGCGGGCCCAGTGGTGCCTGCAAAATAAAACCTTCCTCTCGCTCCTCGATCAGAAATACGCTAGCAAAGCCATGCTTCTCCTACAGAGAGGAGAGACCTCTGCTTCACGGCAGACCTGGTCGCCTTGTCGCAGTCAGGGCGGCATGGTGGCCAAGTGAGGCAGGCGAGCAGCACACTGGCGCTGGCCCTGTCCCTGCTGTGCTGTGTGATGCTGCAGGAGCTGCAGCCTTCTCTGGGCTTCAGAGCACCTGGGGCTCAGCCTGTGTCTCAAAGTGGAATAATGGGCTATTTGGCAAATGTGTTACTAACAACTCCGTTTGAAGGACGTCTCTACAGATCATTCAAACCAGCAGAAAGTCAAAAAATATTAATTAAATGCCTCCTGTGGGCCAGGCCTTGTGTTGCACATTTTGCCTAGAACATATTTATTTGATTTATGTATTAAACATGACCAGTTATACGTTCCATATGACCACTTTTCCAGGCACTGTGTGCAAAACAATAAGCAAGAGAGACACCGTCTCTATCTGGTCCAAGCTTATGCTCTAGCACTCTCATTTGCACCTGCCAACATAACAATATGATAGTAGTATTTTATAAACAGGGAAATAGTAGCTCAGAGACAGAGTGACTTCCCAACGACACACAGCAGTCAAGAGCAGAAGCAGGAGAGAAACCTTGGTCTCCTGGCTTTAAATCTGCATCCTTTCTCATTATACAACCAGGAACACCCAGCACAAGTAAGTGGAGGGTACTGAAACAATTGCCCCAGCCCTTGAGAACAAAAGGAGAGAGAGAGTGCCTGTCTTACTCTGAAATGCTCACAACAAAATGTTTCTGTAAGCGCTGTCTCCAACCACCACTCTCCAGGAGGCCAAAGCTCCGACCTGGCCAAACTCTACTCCTCTACTCCAAATATTTCTTATACCAACCAGGCAAGAAATGCTGAAGGGGCCAACCAAAAAAATAGGGCTCTAATAATAATAATAGGCTTGCATTAAACCACATAAAGTCATTCTGAAATGACTAAAGAGAAATAGCAGAAGCGAAGTGCCCCTGGGCTCACTCTCTGTTTATGCACTGCACATTATACCTTTTCATCACAATTACCTAAAGTGGTACATTTGTACTTCCATAATGTATGGAATTCATTACATAGTTTTGCAATGAAATTATCACACTGTGCCTGGGACATCTGCACCCTGTCATACATCATTCTATTCATTTCTAGTTAATTTAATCCCAATATCTGCCCACATGATAAGACAGATGTTCGGCTACACTGCAGCTTCAATGGTTTTCTGCCTTGAAGAAAGTTGAAGTCGTTGAAAGAAATGACATCTTTCAGACAGAAAGCTTACAGTATTAAAAAGTTAGGGGGCTTTGCCACTTCACTATTATTAGCTTTATTATTTGTTGGGCTCGTCTATCATAGTAACCTCTGCCGTGAGGATCAATATGTGAGGTTATTAGAGCGTAAGGCTAACGGGAGTGTTTCTATGAGTATTTCTATAGTCAACGAAAATGAGTCCCCATCAAAACTGGTTTAGAAATATGTGCCTGTCCCTCAAAAGAGAAAAGAAATCTAGAACTTTTACAGTATTGCCTTAGTCACATTCGCTGCTTCAAGGGGACAGAGGAGGAGTCCGCTGAGGCTTGAGTCTTTCCTATTTGCCTGGCCCGTCTAGACACTTGACTCCTGTGACCCCCTCTGGCTTGCTGCCACTGCAGAAGTTTGGCACAGTGGTGACTCCCCTTCCCAGAGTCTGTGATGTGTATCGTATCCCCCACACCTCCTAACCTCTTTTCTGGTGGAGTGTCCCATTCTAACATGCATAGGCTCTGAGGACAGCGTCCCTGGGGTGGGAGTTCTGGTGGCCACACACTGTCTGGGTACTTAGGACAAGTTACTCAACTTCTTAGAGCTTCACTTTCATCATTTGCATAAATATAAACAACCATTTCACAGACATGTGAAGATTACGTGAGATAACACATGTAAAGTATTGAGCACAGACTTAGCTCAATCATGTGAATAATATTAATGATTCTTTTAACAGTAAGAGTAACTTAACCTTACATATATGAGAAGTACATAGCATGATTCCTGCCTCACGGTAGCCTCTAAAGACATAGCAGATGTTATTACTAACAATATCACTATCATTATTACACCAGAATGAATCACGTTACTTGGAAAACAATGCCTGTCTGTCCCCAGAAACTACTAGTTAAAATCATTTCTACTTTTTGCAATGGCTAGCTAGTACCGTTATTAGATCATACAAAACTGTAGGGGACCTTGGAATATCATATGTATTAAAAGTACTGTAAGAAGAGAATCATAAGTGAAATAAAAACATCATTTGTATCTGGGACAGAAGGAATGAATGCATACCTGAGTATGGCATCCCTCTGGGGACAGAAGGAATTGCTCCACTACAGATGAAGAACCTGATTATTTCCAGTTCCGTTTATTCAACACACATTTAGTGAGCCCTAGCTAAGTGCCAGACTAAGATAGAGACACTATATTAAGGTGAAGATGGATACAAACACATACACACAAATGTACATATATACACCCATACAGATATTTCATGTGTGCCCTTATTTTAATAGAGATACATTTTAGCACAAAATAATTAACTAGACCATGGGTCTAGATGGGGCTATTCACATTTGTGCTTCCCCTTCCACGTTTGTATCTATGCTGTCCACTGATTTTCAGTTCTGCTCTTCAGGAGCTCTAACACAGCTAGCTCCATGAGGGCAAATCCAACTCTATTGCAGTCTGTCAGCAGAAAAATCTTCAGTGTCTTTTTCCATCATCTGGGAATAGTTCAATATGAACAGTCCATTTTCTTTTATTTTTTCTGTTCTGTTCTGGATTCCCTTATTTCTTGTGCCAGTTAATTTTAATTGTCAACTCGACTGTCTTAACAGACTCTGGAGAGATGATTGGATCATGAAGGCACTATACCTATTGCCAGATTAATCCACTTACGTTCAGCAGAAAGTGCTGTTAGAGGCAGGTGATGGTGGGTGTTCCTTTAGCGAGTATGTCTCTTGCTGGCATCACTTCCCTGTGTTCTGTTCTCTGCCTCCACAAAGTAAGCAGTTCGCTTTCCTGTTCCCTTCCGCTGTGACATTCCTGCCTTGGAATCAGCCAACCATGGACTGAAATAATAAGCCAAATAAACGACTTTCTCCTTTAAGTTGTTGTACGAGTCGATTTCTTGTTATCGGAACAAAATGCCCAATACCCACAACTTAAAGAAGAGGAGGTTTACTTTGGTTCACAGCTTCAAGGAGCTCAGTCTATGTCTGCCAGCTCCAAGGTAGGAACCATGTGGCGGAAGAATCTGGTGGGATCAAGCTGCTTATGCCACAGTGGTCAGGACAGAGGGAGAAGAGGGACAGGAACAAGAACACACCCTCCCAGGTCACTTCCTCGGTGACCTGTCTGCAACCGGGCTCTACCTTTTAACACCACACTCAGCCATGAACTATCATAAATGAATCTACCGATGAGTACAGCACCCCCATGATCCAGTCACCCACAAAACACATGACATTTTGTGGGGATATTTTAGATCTAAATCATAATGGTTGTCTATATCAAGTACTTTGTCCTAGCAATGTGAAAAAGAACCAATACATTTATATACTCATGCTTTGTAATGCTCACCTTCTGCAGTGGACTTTATCTTATTTTTCTTCCTTATAACTTGATCACAGACATGGCAATTGGCCTTTGAGTCATTTTATTGAAGAATTACCTCCAGGGTAGCCTCATACCCATAGCTCTAGCCTATCTTACCACCAAAGGCTACCCCTTCTTGAGTCACTCTTCCAGGTATAACTTTGGGAGGATGACCCAGAGTGAGGGAAAGGAGCAGGAGGCTGCACTGACTCTGTGTTATCTCATCTAATAAAAAGCTTGACGATGTGGTTGCTGGATGGGCCAGCAGGAGAAAACAGATTCAAGGACTGAGCCAACACTGAACAAATATTGCAGTACTTGGGATAATGAACGATACTGTAAGAAATGGGAAGTGGAAATAGCTTTCATCCTTGGTCGTACAATCCCTGAATTCCAGGTCTTCCCATTTAGCGATACCAATGCTAAGCCAGGATACTTGACAGCCTGGTTTCCTGAGCAGTGTTGGAAATTCACGTTACTGAGCAGCTACCCAAAGTGGTCTAGAAGACTATCAGAGGTAAATGTGGCTTTAGTGATCGGAGAGCCCAACTCCTTTCATGGAGGTCACTGTGAGGCTCAGAGTTCAATAAGAACACACCAAATTAACAGAACATCCTTCGCGGAACACAGATCCCCAGCCCAGATGCCCATCTGCCCAGTTCCGGTCGCCAAACAGATTTCCCTGTTCAAACCCATGAATCCAAAAGGCTTACATTAAGGATCGGGATAGACAGTCCCATTGCGTTCCTTTCTCCCAACACTTCCCATTCTCCCAAGTCTTGCAACATTTGCTCATCTTGGCTTAAATGTGGGAATCTAAAAGCAAGCCCCTCTACTCTCCTGGCACCTGTCTCATCTCATCGTGTTGAACTCAAGGTGCTTGTTCTATATTACTCAAATGTGTATTCCAAGATTATGTTTCTATTCACTCACTGCTGAGTTCCCAAGGCTTGAAACAGTGCCCTGACATAGTAGGTCTTTCACAAATATTTAATGAGTAAAAAAGTAGTCAACAATCCAAGTGTTCAATCGGGTTTCAGCTCATAAGCCAACAACAATTAGAAGTAAGTCTCTACAGAGTTCTTCTTTAAGAAGAAATTGAAGGCAATTCCCAGGCTTTCTGGGAAAAAAATGTCATGACTAGTTAATAAAGCATGCCCTGGGCTCAGAAGAGCATAGCATAGTGTGCTGGGTATTTGCTACTCTGGAAAAGATAATTAGGTGGCAGGAAGGAAGGAGAGGGAGGAGAAAAAGAGGAATAAATTGCTATCAAAGGTGAGGCGAATGATAAAAGCTACAATCTTCTGCCTCTGATTTACCCTGATACTGATGTTGGCATTGTAAGAGGAGACACAGACTTGGTTTCTGTACAAGGCTTCCACCAGCTAAGCACTCTGGGAACTCTGCGTCAGGGGCTCCCCGCTTCTCTCCTGGAGCAGGTCCTCCTAGGCCTACTTATTAAATGACAGAATTTGATGGAGCAGGTGGCATATTTCCAAACCAGAGCAGAGTCCTGCCTGGAAACTCCTTCTGATGAGTAGGGGACACGTAGCCCAGGCTCTAGGGTCAAACAGATGTGGCTTCAGCTACCAATTCTGCAAAGTATGCTTTGTTTTGAAGAGCAAAAACAATTTACCTTTTTTGCATGTAATAGAATTAATATCACATGCTAGAAATGGACAGAATGAAAGGGCTTAGCACACCGTGTGTCTGTGTTTTAGGGTATCTGCTTCCCAGATTCATTTTGGCTTAGACCAGCCACTTCCAGGTAACACCAGCATTGTTCCCAAAGAGCCACCATTGCTTAAGTGGCTGGAAAAAAGGACCCTTTCCTCTGTGATTTGCTGCCACACGGGCTGCTTCATCTAGATCCTAGAAGCCAGTTTAATATTGAGTTCCCTGGCTAGGGGCCTTCAGATACACCCTGAGCATATTGAACTCCAGCTGTTGAGCTGAGGAACAGCTGGAAATTACACAATTGACACCTAAATGGAGGCGATGATCCCTGCACAATCACCTGTCTATTACCTGCACTCGACTTTCTGCCTCGGCCTTGCTGATTCTTTTCTGCGGTTATTCAGGCCCATGCTGACTTCCCAAGCTGGTCCAAGCTGGGATAGTATTTGCAGGGTGGCAGTCATTGTGCTAATGTGTGTCTGTCTGTATGCGTACCATGGATTATCCTAGTCAAATCGACACTGAGCCTGGGGAGAGCATATTTGACTTCTATACTCTGTACCTGTTTCTTAATGTGTCAAAACCCCGCAGCATTCCTTCAGGCAGCCATGCATTGGGCAGCAGGAAGCCATTCTTGGCTGCTTGTCAGCCCGGGGGCCTGAGGCAGCAATTGTTCCTGAGAGATCATGCAAGGAAGGCAGAATAGTGCAGTAGGAAAAGCACAAACTTCTGCTATTGCAAAATCCAATTCCCAGCTCTGCCATGTCCAGCTGTATGACCTTGGATAGCTATTTATTTTCTCTGCCTTACAGATGCCTGATGCAAGGTCGCGTTTGGGACTGCGGAAAGACACCAAGAGTCAAAGTGTGCTAATCCCTTATAGAGATCATTTCATTTCTTTGAAGCTGTTCTGCCCGGCCCCTCGCCAATACTGCCTTCCTCATTTTTTTTGCATCAACTCAACCTGATTCATACAGCTGCCTGCACCTGGAGGCTTTGCCCAGGTTCCTTCACTCAACTCTCCACTGTTTCCTGCAACACAAACTGGGGGTGTCTTTGTGGTTCAGATAGAGGTGGGAACTCCGCTGCGTCCCCTCTAATCATTCTTCTCCTCTAAAAGGCAAAAAAAGAAAGAAGCATGATGGTATCATGACAAGCTCCTGTGATGAACCCATGAGGTGCCCTTCCTGATTCCTAGATGAGGTTTCTGAGAATCGCGGAGGGGAAGTGTCAAGCCCGCATTCACACAAGTGGGAAATAAAATGTCAGCTGGATTTGGTGACCTTCCAGGGACAAAGCAGCAGCATCCCAGCCATGTGGCAAGATCACAGCCCTGACGTGTGTCCCTTAATTTTGTGGCAGTGGTCTGGGAGGAAACCCCTGTGGCGACAGTAGACAGAAGGTGAACATGAAAGCAGTGCTTTGGATGAAAGGGAAAGAACCACATGGCAAGGACCATGACACCTGGAGGGAAAGGGCTCTGAGTCCCCATGCAGCCTTGCCCAGGAAAGGGGAAACCGGGGCAGGGCAGTGGGAGGTCAGTGACCCTAGGAAGAGCTGAGAGACTTTCCTTATCATTCCCTCATTGTTACTGAGACCTGTGCCACTATTCCATGACAGTCTCCTCTTAAATTGGACGGCCTACAGGGAGATGCCTGGCACACATTTCCAGAGAGAGCATCCCTCCCTTCTCTGTGCATTCACAGAATAGATACTGAGTGCCTGCCCGGGACCAGATGTTTTTAGACTCAGGGAAGACAGCGGTGAGCAAGAGAGGCTAGGCCTCGGCCCTGCGCAGCTTTCATTTCTATGCAAGCAGAAAGATGATAAGCACAAAATACATATGTACACTGGTGCTCCTGACCCTGGGCTGGTCCTGCCCGTCTGGTGGGGACGTTGGACACCTGCAGGAGATACGGGGGTTTGATTGCCATAAAGACTCTCTCCTCACCTCGGCCCCACCTTCACATATGAAATGCTAAATGCCTTGCAATGAAAATCTCTCTTCTATACAGTAAATATTTGCCCTGTTCAAAATGTCAGCTGTAACCTGGTTGAGAACACTATGGAAAATTCATAAAGAAACACAAAAGCTCCAGGTAGTGACAGAAATTCAGTAGGAAAGAAAACAAGGCAAGGACACAGGAAGAAACAGTGGAATGTATTCCGGATTGGGTGGTTTAGCAGGTTAAATCGCAGCCCCCACCACCAGCACCAGTATGTACTGGCTTCATCCGCAGAACCTGTGGACGTTACCTTACTCAGAAAATAAGCCTTTGCAGATACAATAGAGTCTCTGCAGTTGAGGATCCTAAACTAAGAGAGCTTCCTGGGTGACTTAAGTGGCCCTTAAATCCAATGACAAATGTCCTCATAAGAGAAAGACAGAAGATTTGAGACAGAAGAGGACACACAGAGGAAGCAGTGATGAGATAGTAGCTCTACAAGCCAAGGAAGCTTTCAGACTTGTAGCCTCTAACACAGTGCCAGAAAAAAATGAGTTACAACAAACAAATACAGGTGAGCAGAAGGCTTCTCTAGGTCACATTTATGCTGATATCTGACTGCCTAGTAGAGGCACTGGCCAAAGTCACCAAAACGCACCAAAATCTAACTTGTCTAGATAGGGAGACAAGAACTTGCCAGGTCAAAAGATCCATGCAAGGGGCAGAATAGACTAGTTCAGCCGTATGGGCTAGGACTCAACTCCCCGGGTTCAGCTTCTGATTCTATCAGTAGCTGTGTGACAGGACAAGTTGTGATCTGTGTCTCTCTTCCTCACCTGGAACTGAGCTTAATCACAATGCTCCTCCCAAGTTGAAAAGAATGAGTTAATCAACGAAACCCTTGGAGCAGCATCTGGTATAGAGTGAGTGCTCAATAAATGCTAGATATGGTTGTTATCGTCGTCATCTTCGTCATCATCTTCCTCACCTCAATTTGAAGTCACTAATGGCCAGGATCCTCTTTCTTGATCGCAAAGACTAAAGTAGAAGGCTGAGGTTACTTGTAATACTACGAAAGGCCATCTTTGCTGGCTGAGTCCTCGGCAAAGGGAGGCTGATGCTGGAGGATGGCGCTGGTGAGCAACGGCTCGGGCCTGAGCCGCTCACGGCTTGCAGATTCCTGCCTTGCAGAGAGCCATGTACGTGCCACCCGGCTCTCCTGAAAGGCACGGCGCGGCCTGATAAAGATGACTGTCAGCTCCTCTGATCTGCACCTGATGGCCCCAGGGGAAGGAGAGGCCCACCACCTTGTCTCCTTTCCCAGGAGCTGAGCATTGGTTTGGCAGGCGCAGTCCTGCACTACACCCATCCCTGTCCCTCTTCTTGGATTTGAGGGCTCCAGAAAATACGTCCTGATGCAGATGAAATGATTCCAAGAGGAGGGACAGTGTCCTCTGAAAGGGTCCTTCCGGGCCCGACACTGATGCCCAACCTTCAGTCAGCAGGTCAGCTCACAGTGCCTCCTTAATCCCACACAGGGCTGGATAAGGTCAAGGTGGGTCCCTGCAGGGTGCGCGTGGCTAGATAAGATGATGATGCCAGGTGCAGGCTGAGGAGCCCCTGGGACAGGCCGAGGGCCGGACAACGGTGCAGGTGAGGGCTTGGTTAGGGAACAGATTCAGTCAACAGGTAGGCAGCGACAGATACCTGCTGTATTCTAGGCATAAACTAGGTTCTGGGGATAGAAAGATGAGCTGAAGCAGGCAGTCCTGCCCTCCTGGCACTTGCAGTCTAATGGGAGTCAGCATCCAATAGTTTTCCAGATGAGTGTGGAATCAGTTCCGAATCAGATAAACTTGCCTGAGCCACTCCAGCTGCGCCTGTCCTCTCTCCTACTACTTCCTGCCACACTCTGGACTTCTCTGGACTTCTCTGGACTCTGCCCTCCTCAAAGTCCAGCCCATTCTCCACCATCCTCCCCGTGTCTGTCCTGGGCCTGCAGAGGAGCCTCCCTCCTAACTTGCACACTGCAACCAGAGCTTCGCTAGGCCCCAGTCTTCATCTCTGAACCATTCTCTCCCTCCAGGCCTTGCTATTAACTCTTCTATTTATGGCCATTCCAAGAAAAAATAACAATCACTCAAACACCAGGAGATTGATCACTTTTAACCAAAAGAATATTGTTACAACAAAAATCCTGTTGCTTATCAAGCACAGATAAGTTTCCAGGTGTGGCCTGGGTGCACCACCAAGATCTGAACAAACATTCCACCCTTTCTTCTTCTCTCCTCATTGTAGGTTGTCAGGTGCTGGCTTCTGCTCCCCAGAGCATAGCCAAAAAAGATAACTCAGAGGCTGGGATCTGCTGATGAGGTAAAATATTACTCTCCGGTTCTACCCTCTGCAACAACAAAATTTTCTTTGCTTGTGTTACCTTTACTATTTCTGCGGAATAAGAAGAGTTGCCATTTTTTGAAGTGGCCATTTACATAGTGGTCAGTGCAATTGTGTAAGTCAACAGCTTCGCAAGGGCTGGCAAGCAAGGCTTAGCCTTGGCCAGAGGCAGGGTATGAAACCAATAATTACTGGGGTTTGAAGGACTTGGGCAATTTCAGAATTGGTGGCTGCCCTTGACACTGGATGACATCACCGGTGGGTCTATGAGTTCATACAAATGGAGGATTAAAATGTCATACATAATCGGGAGGCTGAGACCGGAGAATTGCAAGTTCAAGGCCAGTCTGGGTAATTTAGCAAGGCCCTGTCTCAAAATAAAATAAAAAGAACTGGGGATCCAAACTCAGTGGAAGAGCACTTGCCTACATGCATGAGTTCAGTTCCTAGTCTCACACACACACGCACACACACACCAAAAAGGTCATTGTTGTGGTTTGTGTCTAGATGTCCCCTCAAAGCCTCATGTGGTAAGAGATAGCTGGATCTAGAGTGTGTGATTACTAAATTAGTCCACTGATCGGTTTGGCATGGCTCTGCTGGGATCAAGGATGTGAAACTAAAATTAAGGGTATTAGGATTAAGGGTGGGAGTCCTGCCCACCCTGGAGACAGGTAGCCTGGATGGGATGTAAAATACAGGAAGAAGCTAATTGGCTGCTTGCTTGCATTGCTTGCTTGCATCCCTTGCCTACATTCCTTGCATTCCTCACTTACCTTGCTGCCCTTCTGCCATGCCGCCCTGTCTCTGACCCCGCTGACTGTGGACTGAAACCTCTACAAACTGTGAGCTAATAAACCTTTCTTCCCCTAACTTTGGGTGTCTGGTATTCTGTCCCAACAACGAGAGAAAAGTAACTAAAACAGTCATAAATGTACACAAAGTTATGGAAAACGTATATATTTGTTCTTCATTGTTTTTCAAGGTATTTCCCAGTATCTCTTGGGGCTGAGAACTAAGACTATTTCTTAATTATGTAGGTCCTCTGACATCCGCACTATCACAGGTACTTTAAATGCCACATTCATGAGTGTGTAGATGGTACTATAGCACGTGTGTGTGTGTGTGTGTGTGCACGTGTGCGCATGCACGAGCACATGCTAAGCTTTAGAAATGGGATTTGTACACCCTTCCACCTATCCTGGCAAAGATTTTAAGGCCCATTTCCTGTATTTAGACACACAAATGTAAATCAGACACAGAGCTCATCCCTAGTGGTGGAGACCCAGTATGTCCCCAAATAATGACAATGCACAGCACCACATAAATGCTCTGAACAAGGTCCAAGTTGAACATCACTTGTTCAGGGGTAAGGCAGGAAATCACGAACCCCCTTGGCAATAACAAATGTTCATTTCAGAAGAGACTTCCTAGAGACCTTATACTAAAGCATCCTTTTTATCCATCATTCTGTCACCTCCTTCCACTTCTAAACCTTCACTGCCATCTACAACCACTTCCTCATTCGCCTTCTCAATGAGAATGAATGTAACACCAGATCTGTCTGAGTTCCTACAGGTGCTTTAAGTGCCCTGCAAGTGGTCAAGCCCCCTGTGAGACTGGCACCTTTATCACTGTAAGTATTTAAGCCAAGGCAGAACTTCTTGCTGGCGAGATTAAAAACCACACATTGTGTCTGGATGTTCTAAGCCAAATCCAGGAAACAGAACTAGTTGGCGATGCCAGGGTGGTGGTAGTCATGTCAGAAGGATGACATAAGAGGAATACATCAGATGAGGGGAAGGTTTAGAGATCTATCAAACCTGAGAGAGGCAAGTGGGGTTTCAAGAGACAAAACTTTTCTCAAAGTCACGCAGCTAATGAATGGCAGGACCCAACTCTTCTAAGTCTTTTACACAGTGCTACGCTGTGTAAATAGCGTTTAATATCCCGAGCTGGGTATAATACTTATTTCCATCCACATGGATCAATTACAGGTTGCTAAAAATGACACTATTGGGTGTTAGCATTATGCTAGAAATCCCAAAGTTAAAAATAGTTTTCAAACATGGATTTCTTCTTAAAAGTTATGTTCGGATGATTCTATAATTTCAGTGATTAAACGCATTCTCATTATGTGTCCACTGGCACCGACTTCCTGTCCATGTGGAGAACTGTAGTGTCAAAATCAAGAACTCGGGTTCTCTGGAACATGACTGCCTGATTTTGATTTACACATTAAGATGCAGGAACTTAAATATGTTTGTGAACCTCTCTTCAGCTCAGTGTCCTCATCTATGAAATAGAAACAAAAATAGCTTGTAATCCTAGCTATTCCAGAGGCTGAGGCAAGAGGATCACAGATGAAAGCCCAGCCTTGACAACCTAGTTGGATCTTGTCTTGAAATAAAAAAGATTTTAAGGAAAGGCCTGGGATGTAGCTCAGCACTCCCTGGGTTCAATCTTCAGTACCATCACTGCCTCCCCCAAAAAAAGTACCTATCTTATAAGGTTGTTGTTAAGGTGATATAGTGTCTCTGTACCATGTGATCAGACTTGAGTTATGGTCCTGGTGAGAGAAAGATGACACATTTGAACAGATAATAGGAAAGACTTAAGAGGGGGACATTTTTAGAGGCATGAGAATGATTAATGGAAATCAAGAAGAGGTGGTACAGCCCAAAGCTAGCATCAGTGATGCTCTGCCCGCCACTCTCCTTGGCCTGAGGAGGAAGTGGGAGCGATGGTTATCAGAGCCTAAAGAGGGAGACACAGCTGTCAGAGGCCGTGCGACAGGAGCTACAACCTTCAGAAAGGGACCAAGCTATCACGGCCCCCTGTCAGGAGAAGCCAGGACCTGCATTCCATTATGCTGCTGGTGTTGCGCATCCCTCAAAGTTAACCACAGCAGACAGAATGGGAGGCCAGGCAGAGCTTCTTGGGAGGCCAGCACCTGCACAGAGTACAGGAGAGAGAAGGGTAGATGGCTTAGAGGGGACCATGGAGGAGATTTAGTGCAAATCCTTTCCCACTGCACTGTGGCACCCAATAGGGAATTTCTCAGTGGGAGCAGCATGGCCCTAACCGTAAGTCAGAGGATGGAGGTCTCCCTTATGCCTTCCTAAATAGAATGGAGCTATGAAAAACTTTTTGGTCAGTATTTGCTGCACAATTTTAAATCCCACTAGAACTTCACTGTGATTAGACTAGTGAATTAAAAAGAGTAAAGCACATGCTATGCTTCAAAAGGCACAAGCCTCGATACCTCAGTTCGAGGGCCAAGTTCTAGCCCTATCTCTTGTCACCTGAATGACCCTGGGGGCTGGCTGACTAAATTCAGTGGCAATGAAACAAGGTGTTGGGAAAATTAGAGCAACACAAGCACCAGGTCTTGATGAGCACTCAGGTGCTGGGCTGTGAGTGTGCAGATGCTGACGAGTGGGGCAGAAGAAGCCAGAAAGGTAGGGAGGCCACAGGCTGAGTTGGGGACCCAGGAGAGGGGACAGCTCCTCCTGCCCGCAGGAGCACCTGATTCTCTCTTTTTCTTCAAAGCCCTAAGGTCCTCCAACTTCTGGCTGAATGAACTGAGTAGCAAAACTCATGCTGGTGGCCTCTTAGCAGCTGAGGATTAGACTCACTCACTCAGGTCCCCAACACAAAGCTGCCTCCCTGAAAACTCCCTAAGTAGCTTGGACGAACTCCCCGATTAACTAAGAACTTTGCAATCTCAGGAGAGGGATAATTAGCACAAGTGGTGTAATTTGGCTCTGTCCTCCAATGAAAGCTGCAAGGAGACAATCAACATCAAAAAGCCTCCTGGTCCGGATGTCTGCAAGGAAGTGGCTAAGGATGGAGGGATTTTGATTTTGTGCTTTTAATTTTCAGCTGAACTAGGTCCTAATTGGAACAATATCATTTATTACAAATTTGTCCCCATGTGGTCTCTGGTCCCTTAATCTGCTGCAGATAAGGATTCCTACCCCAGGGTAGTTAACAACCGTGTCCTCTGCCTGGCGTAGCAGCTACAAGGCAGTGTGGGATGGCTTGTTTTGCTACTAAGATATCAAGTGCAGCTGGCACATTTATTGGGTTTGCCCCTCCCTATCCAAACAGATTGCTCCTCTCTTCCTCCCTAGCTGATGGCATTCCTTGCAAAGAATAGCAATAATTAAGATGTCTGGTCACCAATGTCCCAAAGAGAGAGAGATGTGTTTTTATAGCTAACTCCCAGTGGAAAAACTTCCTTAGAACTTGCTTGGGGCAAAGACTTTTCAGGCACTTTCCTGAGCAAAGTGATAAACTGCTATTGAGCATCTATGATATACTGGAATTATGGGGACATACTGCACATTAAAACACGGGCTCTGTCATCAAGTGATTTAGAGTGAAATTCAGAAGACAAAAATGTACAGATGAGCACATTACTAACAACATAAATTGACCAGAAGGCCCGGGCTTTATCCCATCTCCACTGAGCAGAGTCCTCAGGGGCCCAGGGTCTTCCTCTACAAATGGCACCAAAATGCCTAGGTCCTAAGGTTGTTGTCAGAATTAAAATAAAGACTGCTTGAGAAAGCTCTTTAGAAACTAAAGTATTCATTGTTAATTATTTTGAATTACAAAAGTAAACTACAGGTAATATTTCAATGATGCAAAACACAAAATTAACTTTTGGCATTATCCACTGATGAAAGTTATCTAATTATCTAAAAAGTGGCTTAGAATAACCAAGGAGACATTCGTGCTGTTAAATAAACAATTGGAAATAAAAATCTCAGCACTATATAATTTCAAGTTTGTAAAAATAATGCCTAAAAAGCAAAGAGAAACGTCAAAATGTTAAATGTTAAATGTTAAAATGATGGCTTACTTGGTAGGAATAATAATACCTAGCATCAGCATCTTAGTTTTTAGGTTCCATAGTCCACTAAAAAGAACCATGAATCCTTGGAGTAATGTTTAATTCTATGGCTGGAACTGGGAAAATATAAGATGTGCTTGGAAAACTGTCTTTTCTCAAGCAGTATGGAAGTGCTCAAAAATGATAGGAAAATATCAAAAGAGATAGAGATCAGTTTGATAGGACTCTCACTGACTAAATCTAGACCAGTTTGACAATCTGAATGAATAATAACAACAAATTATGACCTATACAATAAGAAAAAGAACTCATGAACCAAGAGTAAAAAGTAAATTAAATAAGCGAATGAATAAAAAGGTGAATAAGTTAAATCAGAAAGAATGAAAGTTCTTCCTTCCAGTAGAATGTCAGCTAGCAAATGTATAAAGAATTTGGTAAAATTAGAAAACCACTACTTGGCTGTCATGGCAATTAATGGTTCAAGTAAGAATTATCAATATATACTATAACTAGATGGTGGGATTTTGATGAGAAACAAGATACATATTTAGTCTCTAAGGTATTGTCTCAAAAAATATCTATTAATTTCAAAAGAGAAAAGTAGTAACCCTACATGAAGAAGCCTGTACATACTACCTTAGTTGAGTGATCAAAGTTAGCTTGCTTAGTAATGGGACAAATCTATATCCTGAGGCTAATATAATGCAATGAGAATAATACAATTTTACTTCTGTGATGTTCATGCCAAAAATGCCTGAATTGAATCCAGTCACGAAAACCAAAGTCACACCCAAACTGAGGGCTGGTATTGGAAAAAAACTGACCAGTACCCTTCGAGATATCAAAATCACGAAAGAGAAAAAGGGCTACAGAACTAACCATCCTGGTAGAAAACAGACTAAAGAAACATGACAACTAAATGCAATGCATAATTTTGGGTTTGATGTTAGAGCAGAATTTTCTTTTGCAGTTAAAGAGACTACTACGACAATAAAAGAGTTTGATTAAAGTTTAAAAATTAGAAGATAGCATTGTACCAACATTCATTTCCTAGTTTTGATAAACAATTGTGAAAGATATTGGACATTTTTTTGAATGAAATACATTAGTATTCAGAAATAAAGAAGTATCATGTGTTCATTCTTAATTGATTCAGACAAATAATTATTTAAAAATTAAAAGTTTAAGATATAATAGTGTTGGATAATGGGATCTTTTTTCTTTATACTATGCTTTTTTGTATTTCTCAAGTTTTCTATAGTTAATATGTGACTAATTGAGAGAAAAAAGAGTAGGTAAACAGTGGTGCATTCTGCATACATATATGTTAAGTATAGTTTTCATATGTGTTATCTGCATTATATCCACGTATGTACTTGTCTACTGCGATACATTGGATTTTTGTCAAAAGATGACCACTTTCTTCAGAAAAAAAGAGTATCTCTCACTTCTGTGAGCTTCTCAAGAGCAGGAAGTAAATTCTGATTAATGAAAATATTTATTAATCTGCTTAACAAAGAACCTATTTAGTGATGCAATCCAGGAAGCTTGGGGCAAGACCACCTTGGATCTCAAGGGGCTATTTGTCCAATATCCACATACATCAGTCAGCTGTGTGACTATAGCGGGCCTATCAAAAAACCCCAAATTTCAGAGACCATAATGGTAAAGATTTATTTTTTACTCACACTACCTGTTAAATGCAGACTGGCTGTTTTCCATGGCTTGGCCTCCTTGTTCTAGAAACAAGGCTGAGAAATCATTCTTTATCTTTGTGTCTTGACAAAGGAAAAAGATCAAGAAAACTGGTGGAAACAAGCAATGGATCTTAACAATAGCACTTGAGATTTTCATTCACATTTAAATTGATCAAAAAAATCACACGATGGAACAAAAAATGGGGCAGAGAAGCATATTCTTGACCCAGGAATGCTCTGCAAACCACATGGCAAGAGGCAAGGATAAACAATCTTGAAAAGGAGGAAGCAAAACTTGGGAACAATGATACGATCTTCACAGTATATATCTTGCTCATTAATATTTGCTTCCCTTCTTTCTACATATAAAATATAGCTATACTATTCTCCTAGGGATAAAGTCAAAAGTCTAATGTGATATGACATTAAGTCAAAAGCCTGGGTTCTTCCAATAGTGTCTACACCAAATGCACAAATGTGACTCCTCTTGATTCCAAAGATCTATGAACTGAAAACAAACATAACAAAACAAAAAGTAGTTATCTTTTCTTCCAGAGTCAATGTACACTGGTATTCAATGTGCATGCTGGGTCAAGCTAATTACAGTAAACTCTCCCATGTGTAAAAGAGAAGAATGGAAATATACAAAGCACCAGGTGGTCACTGGTCTACAGCAATTCTGACACTTGGCTGGGCAGATATCGTAACCCCGATCCTGGGGTGGGGAGCCTGTGTCCTGCACTCAGTCAGCGCTCCTCATCCGGGGACTCCACACTCTGAACCTGTATGTCCCTCATTATATCTTTAGATATACTAGGGAAAATGCTCTCCATGGAGGTGGATGGAAGAAATTTGGGGGCCTAAATTATTTTATGTCCCTGACAATGACAGTCTCATAATTCAGGCTGGCAGTCCTTTTGGAAATAAAACTGTCTGACTGGCTTTTTTCACCTGCCAACTTAATATGTAATAGCTATGCTCAGAATCCATTTAAAGACTTATCTCTTTTTCCAGAATTAATTGGAGGTGCTTCAAAGTTATACTTTAATGAAACAGAAAACTCTTAGTTTCCTTTCCCTGGATTATTTTGTCCAATTTAAATAATTTACTAGAAAACCACCTTAATAAATTGGAGATTTTGACAAAGGACATGGAGGTTACATCTTTGAACGTTGCCTTGGGACCATGATGTGATTAGCTTTTGCTGCTCAACATATTTCTCAGTTTAACTTTTCTATGCCATATATACTCATGAATATATATATGAATCAGTTACTTCTTGCAAATTCTGAAAGTTCTAGATTCTCTTTTCCATTTTAGTCCTGTATGAAAACTGGTCATGTTCTTCTGAACTCCTCTCTCTCTCTTCTAGTACTTTAATACGTGCTGCTAAGAACAGTCAAGCTACACATCTCACTCCATTGGCCAATATCTTCCCCTAAGACTACAGCTTCATTAGGCAAATTTTCTATCTTCCAAATTATCTCAGCTATAATTTCATCAAATGTTTAAGCACAGTCTAACATGAGTCAATATGTTGCCATCTTCAGTATTAGTTCCTTCTCTATTAACTGCTTGACTTTGAAGCCAGGGACACGAGATTTGGTTGTTTTAGTTTTTTTGTTATGGTTACACCTCACTTCTGGTACCAATTTTGGTGTTAGTTAGCTTTCACTGGGTAAGACCATGGTAACAGCCTAAAGTCTCAGTGGTTTCCAAAACAAAGGTTTATTTTTGCTCCCACATAATGTCAGCCTTTGGTAGTAAGAACTAACATCCACTTACTCACCAGGAATGTGAAGGCTAGAACAAAGCCCCAGTGATTTAGGGATGGTGTTATAATGACCAGGAATTCCTACAGAATTGGAGAAACTACCACTTTCTTTTGTTGCTTTCTTTAATGCAGTGAATGACTTTGCCATCTAACTGGTTTCCAGAAGCTACAAAAAGATGAGTAACTCTCCATTCCCCTCTCTCCTTCACCCCCTGCATGCTGTAGCCATCAAGTGTCAACATTCCAGGTATCTAGATCATTACCTGACATATAATGTAGTCTCTCCAAATGTTTCTTCTTTTTTATGTGAAATGCATAAAAATATATGATCAAAAGAAAATTTAATGGCTATTAAATCTCTATTTTGAGGCAGGGACTATAGTTCCCTTAGCTGTTAAATGAAAATACAAGGACCCAAATCCTCATGTATCTCACTGAAATGCTCCTGTCTTTTGTACACATCATTCACCCCTATCTTTTAATGTTTTGTGGCTAGCTGGCAGACCAATAAGAACAGGCTGAGGCAGATTCTAGTCTGCTACTAATTTGTCTGTAGCTGTTATACATTGTCTATGAGGGACAACACAACATCACTGTCTGTGAGGAACAAACAACACAACATCGCTGTCTGTGAGGGGCAACAACACAACCTACTTATTTGATAAGACTGACCTGGTCACATGCCAAGGGTCATCTTCATCCCCACCTGAAGGCTTCAGAGTATCACCCTGAATAAAAAGACTCCTCCTTAGAACGATTAATCCCCCCTCTAAATAGTTCCCAGTTCCCTCCTCAGAACTGCCAGTTTCTCCCTCTCATGTTGCTAGTTTAATTCCCTGGCCATTCTTCTCATCAGCCAAGAATTTAAGGGAGTAGCAGAGCACAGAACTCAAAAACTCACCACATATTGCTGTAGTAGTGTTCAAAGACAAAATGATCCCCAATGGACCACCTACAGTATCCATGTCCCATTGTAATCTCCCACTATATTAAATACAGGTTGTCCTTGGCTCATTTTAACCAACAGAATGTAAGATTATTCTGGGGCAAATCCAGTTTTATGTCTTAATAATACTTGACCAGTTTTGTACCTTTAGGATCCATGAGCTACCATTATAAGAAGTCTTGCCATCTGCCGGAAAGTATACTTAGGAAAACAAAGTGGAAAAGCCTGGGCAGAAGGAGCAGTCCGGGACTACGAAAAGATGGAGAGAAGAGCCAGTCGTCTCGGCATCCCAGGTGAGGGCAGCCAGTCAGCCACCCTTGCCCAGTTCCCCCAGCTCATGAAATAACAGGGAAAATGTGCTTTCTAAACTGGACAAGTACGAAAGTTTGTGTTATCCTCCATGCAACCCGACATGCGTGCTGAGTATTGAGCTTAGTCAGGCTGTAGTGGGTAGTGTAGAGAAGCAGAGGTCAACTCCGTCTTGAAGGGTCACCACTGGAGAACAAAACAAGCATGTGTGTAGACATGACAGCTGAATACACAGTTCAGACATCACCCTCGCACTGACTCTCGTCAGAACCACACGGATGGGAGGGATGCAGAGAAGGTTGGGGTTGGGGACAGGACTAAGGCAGCGTGTGCCTCTGAAGGTCAGGACACATAATGAGGCGGTCACACCGCCTCTCCTAGGGGAGGAAGATTCGTCACAGCACATTCGGGGGAAATCAACTAAGTTGTCATGGACTCTGCTGTTTCAAGAGGGCAGGGTCCTAGAGGAGAGAGTGCAAGGTGAGGTAAAGCTAGCCCCAAGGTGCTAGAATCCTGGCCAACACCTCTCCAAGGGACACAGGGAACTTTTTGAAGCCAATTATCCTCTGAAATAGCCTTCAGTTCCTGGAAATGCCTCTAGTCCTTGGAGAAAGATCAAAAGTTCCTGGAAAAGAGCCATGACAGGGGCAAGACTGGAGATACACTAATAAAGAGACAGCACCACGGATTCACAGTGTGTGGTGCCAGGAACTGAAAAGAAAATAAATGAGGGAAAGTTAAATTTGCTCCTGGCTACAGTGGCCACAGAGGACCTCAGGAGGCAGGGTAACTCCACAGGCTGCTGGAACCACTAAGCCGGGTGTCCTGAATGACCTGCAAGGGCTGGAACCCAGCTGCGTTCCCAGTGACCCTCCACGTGGCTGGTCCTGACCTGGGAAAGAGCCCTTCTCTAGGCTTGTAGAATGCTGCAATGAGCAGAGCTGTAAGATTCCAGCCCAAAGTTTGCTGAGCATCTCAGCATGAGATGTTCATAGTTTTAACTTTGACAGACTCGTCCCAAGTTATGCTGGGATCTCAGCAGTGTGGCCTGAAGCAAAAGGACCAACACTGACCTAAGGTGAGAGCCGAGGCTGTCAAAACAAGGACTGGAGTTTGACTTAAGCTGGAGTTTCAGGCAAAGAACATCCACCCAAGAATACAGTGTAACAACAAGAATCCAATTTGAATGGAATGATGAGTAATCCACAATTCAGAGGGCACCTGGAGCCACTAATGACCCCAGGCCCACTGACTAATGGGCTTAATGACTCAGAGAAAATTCTGTGTTCCCCCAGAGATGGAGCCGAGTCTGAGAAACAGTCTGTCACAGTTTCGTCAAGCGGATGGGCTTGAGTGAAGGCACCAACATCGACAGTTCAAGATGCACAGAATTGATCCTCTCAATGATGGAGTGCTCTCACCTCCTCCAGTCTCCTGGAACTTTCCCAATTTGAACCAATTCAATCGCTGCATACATATAACTATATCCAAGTTTGACTCATGTCCTAAAGTCAATATATGTCTCTATATTTGATGGATTTTAAAGTCCATTTTCGTGGTATGACTACATCTCTCCTCCTATCAATTATCAGAAATGAAGATCCCTATCTAGGCTTAAACTTAACCTAGATCACTCTGATCCTGCTCTAGAAGATCTAAAACTTCTTCAGGGATTAACTCAATGCTCTCCCCAAACTGACACTATTTCTAACCTCTGTCTGCTTTCTTCTGGCTGACTATACCAAGATACATCTCATCCTAATTCTTATATGCAAGCCCAGGTCTTGTCTCTGCCCAGGTAAACCCCAGATGCCTTATAGAATATTTTAATGAAAAAGTAAGAAGAAAATATAGACCCAAACAGGTACAAAAACATCATGCAATTATTTTAGCTGTAGAACTTTTGCACAAAAATAATATTGTAGTATTTTACACTGTGAATATTTTACACAGTGGTTCACTGTACACAAATGACAGATACACACCAAGCTGCTAACGTGAGGCCAGGAGGGAGTGTCCCAGGAAGATGACCTGTTGGCCTTCCAGGGACTCCCAGGCTCCACCAGAAAAGGTAAGAGAATCAGTAGGGACTAAGTCACTTAATTTACAGAGGAAGAAACTGAGGTTCAGAGAGTAGAACGTGTTGGCTCAGAATCACAAAATGCATTGATGTAAGAGCCAAAATGAGAAATGATATCTGTTCCATTATCAGACTCTTCTTCTAAAATTCATCCAGGATATCTGTGGAGTCAGATAATCAACTTTATCACATAGGTCCATTTGACGTGGTCTCCTACTTGGGGAATGTGTAAATAAATCCAACAATAGGTCAAACGATACTTCATTGCTTTCATTGACCTCGGTTAGAGTCATCGTAAGTGTTTTATTTTAAGTAAATAAAAAAAGGCTTAGACTGAACAAGAAAAAAAAAAGTCATGTATTAGACAAATAGTTCGAATATGATTTGAAAAAATGTGTTTCCCGAATAAGGCATTGACATCATCTTCCTGTAGACAACTAAGTTATTAATGTAAACAGAGCTGGTGCTGTGTCTGTTCATGATCAACGTAAGGGCTAGAACTGGCACTCATCTGAAGCACATACAGACAACTTAGCAGGAAATGAGATTTGGCAACACCTGCACCAGAAGGATGAAGTTAGTCCGGGGACTTGAGTTTTATAACATGCATATGGTGACCATATTTTCTAAAGGAAGAATCAGGACACATGGTTGACAAGTCAGAATATCCTTCTGGGGACAATGGAATAGATACAGTAACCAAGTCTGGTCCAGAAAACCTGGAACATATGGTCCAGAAAGAGGTCTACGGAGGCAATTCCATGAGGCCTGTCTCGTTCAGAATTAACTATCTCACTCCAGGGTTAGGGAACTACTGTCTATCCCCAGAATCCAGGCTCTTAACTTTCATTTCACCCTCCTATGGCAAACTGTATTAAGAAAAAGAAAAGTCCTTGAAAAGTTAAATTGCTATAGAAATATGGACATACATAATTACTAACATTATGAAAATATATAATTTGATTATTGATAGGTGGGACAAAATATTCTTTCATTTATTCACCATATTTTTGAAGGTTTTTTTTTTTTAATTTTTATTAGTACGTGTTTGCAATTCCTAGTGATTGCACTGACTGTGAGGAGTTGGTACACACACATAATGCATCTTAATTCTTTTTACTTCCCCTACTCCCAACCTCTCTACCTCCTTCCTTCTTTTGGTCCCCTTCCCATTTAAAAAAACCCATTCAACGTATTTTTATTTATGCGCCTTTTGTATGAGGCTCTGTGTTGATCAACCAAGCCTGACCCTAAGCCTGACCCTAACCCTGACCCTTACCCTCAGAGGCTCACAGTCCAAAAGAGAGTTTATTAAGGCAGCAATAAGCACAGCACAATAGTAATAGCAATAGTGAACAGTACACACACCGCCCTCTCAACCACTTTGGGGCGAGCTGGCAGAACATCAAACCTAAGTGTAGATGCTTCATACCTGTGCGCACTGGAACAAATCATTGCCTTGCTTCTAGCCTGAGCTCCCTAGTCTCTTCTACGAGGATAATCGGTGCTCTGTTCATGAAGATAGTGGAGTACACAGGATGGTGCATGTAAAATACCTGAACTGAGACAGCCCCACACTTTGATTCTTTGTGGTCAAGGTGTACAAGTGAAGCACAAAAATAATGTCAGAATTAGCTGATGGTGCACATCTGTAATCCAAGGACTCTGAAAGGCTGTGGCAAGAGAATCACAAGTTGGAGTCCAACCTGGGGAACTTAGCAGTTTAGCAACATCCTGTCCCCAAATAATAATAACAGTAATAATTATTACAATAAAAACAAAAAGGGCTGAAAATGTAGCTCAGTGTGAAGGCTTTAGGTTCGACCCCCAATACCACCACTAATAAAAATACTAATAGTAATGCCAGTATACTAAGGCATCCAGATAAATAATCTTTGCAGGACAGATTGTGAGCTCCTTAGAATATAAGAGTTTGTACGGTCTGCAGTTCGCTTCAGTCAGACTCAGAAAAAAATCCTTTTGCCTTCGCTAAAGGGCTGTTCTGCCTTCCCTACTGTTTTGCACGAGGTCTAGTAAGTCAGCTTCAAGTCTTTCCTACAACAAATATTTGAGGAATATTTGATATACAATGGTCTAGATATCTAAGAAGGCATCCGGCTCTGGTAGGTTGCTCCTTAACTAAAGAAATGTCCGTGGTCAGTCTTAAGACAAAAAAGATAGGAGTGAAGTTTTGAAGGAACACATAATTTCCACAGCCCTACATCTTCCTAATATCCTACTTAAGATACCAGCCGCTTGTCCAAGACTGCATCAGTTGTCTAAATCCCTGCCAGTGGTGTTCTTCCTTCTCCTTCCTCCCATTCAGGCAAAAGGAAAAAAAAAAAAACAAAAAACCGAACCATCTAGTGGGCAGTGAAGGAACAGGAGTCATTCTGCAGGCCATGCGCAATTCTAAAGAAGCCAGAACTCTGGAATCACCAGAGGCAGGAAGCACAGTCCGTGGCTCTCTGCTGGCTACACTCCAAAGGGCCCGACTCCAGACATGTAGGCAGTGGAGACAGAAAAGGAATTCTCTGGAGGCCAGGAAAGTCAACCAGGCACCTGGGAACGCAGCCACCTCTGACACACACAGCATTCTCTCCGGAACAACTGGTTAAGGGTAATAAGCCCTCTTTTATTTAAATGGCAAGTGATTGGGACCATTTGCTTTTGCTTTCCACAGAAGCACAAAAGAAAAATCATAAGGAAAGAAAAATAACTTTTGTTAAGCAGGAGACTCTATTTGGGGGTGTGTGCTATAGACCACAATTGCCACAGTATCCTGATTTTTACATTGGTGGGTTCAAAGTTGCCATACGAACTCTTTCATGGTCTTTTATATACTCAAAACCTCCCTGAGGTGTCCAGCCTGGTACCTGCCAGGAGCTACCTGGAACCAGGGCCCACAGGCAGGACGCGGGGAGCAACCATGCGAATAAACTGATGAGGAAAAGCTCTGCTCTTTCTGGAAATATCATCTTCTCAGGAAGTTGTTGTCTCCTTTCTCTTTCCTCCCAAAAGTTTATCTTCCTCAACATTTTTGCTATCCGGCCTTCTGCTATGACAGGACCAGAACTCCTTGGCCTTTACGGAGTGTAGCCTTGCTTAAAACGCCAAGACCACAGTTTTAACTCTCAAACAGGCTGCGATTTACCATTAGACTTTTGTATTTGTTTTTGGTTGCTTCTAAGACACTTATTTACCTTGTTTAATTAATTAATTTATTTATTTATTTATTTTGTGGCGCTGGGGATCAAATCCAGGGTGGCGTGCAAAGACAAGCGCTCTCCCTTGAGCTACATCCCTTCCTGTAACTGTCTCAGGACAGAAGCCTGTATGTCTGCTTCTGGTCTACCCCAAAGGAAGGCCCTTCCCCCTGCCTTCGGTCTAGGCGAGCCCACCTGTGTCAGTAAGAGTCACCACATCATTTGCCCTGGAAAACTCCATCAACCTCGAACAGATATTCAAAGTGTTTAGGGGAAAAAAATAAAATACCTTCATGTCATTGCCAAAGAACTTGTGGGGAAGGAACCGCAGAAATCACACAGGCCTGACTGAGAAGTCTATGAATCTTTGCAAAGTAAAATCCTTTTAGCACAGGATCCCCCCTGGCAATGGAAAGTGCCCTTGAGTATAGAAAGATGGATGCGAGTTCACTGTCTGCACCTCGGGCTGCAGGAGAACTTGTGCATTTTTTAAAACTATGTTTATCAGGTCTAGGTTGTTTTTTCCAGCTCAAAACTGAGACATGAAAATGGAATTTTTAGCCAGTAACTCATACATTTAGATTCTTGGTTTTTAGGTTTTGGAAAAAATGCACCTAGTTGTTTTCTTATTACAATACTGCTGGTTTTGTTCATCGGTCCGTGTTTTTCTTGGACTGTGGTAGAGTGGAATGTTTTAAATTATGGGCTCTTGCTTTTTACCCTCCGATGTCTACTAAATAAGTCCATCGTCTAATTCTAAAATTGTGAAGCAGCAAACATGCACTTGTAGCCAACAAAGCTACATTTTTATTCCAGAAAGGGTATTTCTGTTCTAAATTTACAGCAAAATAGCTCTGGAGACAAAGGCGGGACTTCAGCCAAACCAGCCATGTGCCTGTATGATGGCATGTCGCTAAGTAGTCTACCTGACTGAAGAATTCTTTTCGTTATTAAAATCTATAGTAAGTATTCTGAAGCCTCAGCTGGTGTTTAAAAAAATTCATTGGTTATTAAAACAAAGCTCGATAACAACAAAAAATAAACCCACCACTCTGCAGGATAAAGAAACCTGATATTATTTGGAATCAAAGACTAAGCCATATTTTAGGCTTTCGTTACCAACAGTGTTACCAATCCAGAGTGCTCGTAAATTAAATTTAAGTGAAATGGATTAAATCCCACTTGGTAGAGCTACTGCAATTTGGCTAGACACTTTGTCCCTCTCTTTTCTACTGTACTGCTCATCGCGCCAGAGTTTGGGGCTGGATACTGGATGACCTCTAATGACTCTTCTCGGTCTGTGATTCCAGGACTTTTTAATTCTGAAACTGTGAGTCATTCTGAACCAGTGATACTAAGAACCTGTGGTTCTCTGTCTCAATGTATAACAGCCATCCTCACAAGCTAGAGGTGGCTCTCCCAGCCTTTAAAGGGAGCCAGGAGCTTGGAATGTCAGCACATGCCTGTAATCCCATCACTTGGAAGGCTGAGGCAGGAGGATCTCTGTGAGTTTGAGGTCAGCCTGAGCTATAGTGAATTCAAGGCCAGTCTGAACTACCTAGGAAAAGTCTGTCTCAAACTGTGCCCCTCCCCCAAAAAAGTTTCAAAAATTAAACAAATAAATAAAAGGAGCCAGAGGATGCATGGGTATTTGAAAAACAGAAAGCTAGGGCAAACGCCACTTCCTTCTAGAGTAGCATCCAATGATTGATCTGACCCTGCCAACAGCTGGAAAATCAAAGGTAAAATGGGAGGCCTTTTTGAGGACTTTGGCCTCAAATTGCTTATAAGTAAACAAGAACAACAAAGCTATGAATATGCTGTAAAATAGTTTATAATCTAGGAAGAGTTTCAGAATTAGTGTTTCTATTCAATACTTAAAGAAAACATCTTATAGAGACTGAAAGGAGCCTTTGGAATCCTTTCCTTCTCCTGATTTCTTTCCTTTTGTAGTTCTTTGAGTTTGAATTAGTTGACTTCACTATTGTTTTAGTTACTTTTCTCTCGTTGTTGGGACAGAATACTCGACACCCAAAGTTAGGGGAAGAAAGGTTTATTAGCTCACAGTCTGCAGAGGTTTCAGTCTATAGTCCGCTGGGTCCGAGGCGGCGGGGCAGCGTGGCAGACTGGCAGCGAACCGGCCGCAAAGTAAAGTAAGGTAAAATGCAAGGAATGTATGCAAATAAGCAATGCAAACAAGCAGCTAGTTAGCTTCTTCCTGTATCTTTATCTAGGCTACCTGCCCCCAGGGCAGCCTGCACTCCCACCCCCAATTTCAGTCTCACATCCTTGATCCCAGCAGAACAATGCCAAACCGATCAACGGATCAATTTAGTAATCACACACTCTAGATCCAGCTATCTCTTACCACATGAGGCTTTGGGGGGACATCTAGACACAAACCATAACAACTATCATTCAAAAATTGTGAATTGGAATAATCCCAGCACTTGGGAGGCTGAGGCAAGAGGATTACAAACCCAAGCTCTCCCCAGACAACTCAGCAAGACCCTACTTCAAAACAAAAAAACCAAAAAGTGCTGGGGATGTCATCCAGTACAAAGGTCCTGGGTTCAATCCCCAATACCACAAAAAAAGAAGGGTGGGAGGGAGGGAGGGAGAGAGAGCTGGGAGGGAGAAGAAAGAGGAAGAAAAAAGAAAGGAATTGACACTGTGGATTGGGAGGAACAGATGACTGTGTGGCTGTCCCCACAGGACACGTCTGGGGCGGAGACGACTGCAGCAGCCACCACCTCTCAGCACCAGCGCTGGCTTCAGCTGATCAAAGACCAGCCTCCAGCCCAGTGCGTGCACCAGATGGGTGAGAACATACTGTCTGTGTCATTAGGGTGCCATATGAAACCAATTCCACTTACAAGGACTCCTTTCTTCAGTCCTGCTCTGAATCACATCTCCCGTTGCATAGCTACCATGTACAGATTAGTGCTAGAATTTGGGAGGGATTCTGACAGAAGGTCCTAGTACTGGGAAAAAGGGACTTAGTGGGATGAGGTGGGGACAGTTTCACGTTCTACTGGAATCTAAGTGGTCTTCCCTGATATCTTTCTCAAGTACTTGTTTTTGTTACCTTTTTAGTTCCTGTTGTTTGTTTTTGTTTTTTGTTTTTTGTTTTTTATCTTGACCATTACTAAGATGCTAAATCTGAGTAAGGCCTTAAATTGTCCATTGGACATAGTTTGTCTCAGTGTCTTCCCAGACCATCATGAGTGGCCATAATATTGGCCTGCTGTGATGTCAGGACCTGTTCCCTCTTGTCCCATGCTCAGCCCTACTCAGGGTAGGACATCTTGGAATTCTCGGTCTTTTGATGCTAGGGGAGGGGCAGTTTTTGTTAAGCTGCTGTGTGGTTCTAAACTTGGGTATTGTACAATCACATTGACAGGATGGGCAGGTACCACTACATAGGTTTGAATAAAACTCTCTTTCCCCTCTCCCCCCGGGTTGATCACATTCTAGGGTCTAGAACACTAAACACTTGTCTTGGCCCCACATCAACCTGTAGAAGTCCCATGGAAATGATGTCAGAGAGCATTCTGGGAAGTATGCACAAGCCAGAATTATTCTATAGTGAATTCTAATGAATGGGATCCCAGCTTTTAGAACAGGCCCTCAGATACTTCATACTCTCTCTGTTCAAATCACATAGCCCCGCAATGAGAATTCACTGGACTTTGCATGGTTCCGGTTCTTATAAAGCTAATTTAGTGTTAGCTGTAATCTCAGGAGGCCAGGGGTATGCCCAAAGTTTAAATTCTATTTTTTGGTTTTGTTTTTGTAAGTTATAAAATATTCTCAAATAAGTATTATTGCTTTCTTTCAATAAAAATAAACTTCATTGTCTTAAAATAATAGGAGAAGTAAGTTATTTCCCATACTAGCCAAATGCAGCATCCTTAATTTTTTTAATGGTCTTTGTTCTGGCATCTGAACAATGACCCTAATTAATCCCATTTTTATGTGACAAGCATTATGAGCTTTATGTATCAAGTATGGCCTTCCTTTGGCTTCTGTCCTTTCTCATTTTAACCACTTGATCGGTTTCTTATTTTTTATGGCTTCTGATCCTTTCTCCAGCATGATCGAAAACTGAATGATCTCTAGCCTATCAGCTGAACTCAACGGTGGCATAGATCTGAATACCATACAGCCAGTATAAGCTTGCTCAGTACCGGTAATAGGACACTACCACCCTCTTTGGTCTGAGCAGCATACTTACCTGAAATACTTTGGACACTCTCCTGACACACATACACATGAAAAAGTTTTGTTGAATCTTACTCACTGGACAATTGATTTTACGTTCCCTTTCATATTTTGGACCCGTTATTTTGGCCTCCAATACATGCTGGCTCTTGGTCCTACCGCCTAAACTCCAACAATTACTCTGAGCTTTGTGCCCCTGTGAATGTATCGCTGGTGAGCTAAAGAGGCCTCAGATGGGCCAGGACACACAGGAGGCAGGACTGGGATCCAAGCTACATGGGTGATCCCTACGTGCCAGAAAGAGCCCTGGACAGATCATGCTACCTAGCATAACCCACTCTCGGTTCCCCGGTGCTGGGAGTTTTCATTTCCTCTTCTCAGGATTTTTTTTTTTCAGGATAATGCCTAGAAAAAAAATTCTATCATATGGATGGTACATTCTAATATTAGCTTCATTTCCTACTTGAGTAAAAATTTCAAATAGCTTGGAAGCAAAGTGAGCATACTGTCATCTATCCCACACTTGGCCACCCCTCCCCTGCCTGTGGTGGTACTGCTCAAAGTCTGCCAAAACACCGAATGACAGGCTGCCCTTCAGAAATCCACTTGAAATAGCACTTTATTGTCTGTCAGTTTTTCACAATGGCCCTGTATCAACTGTCATAATGATATCAAATGAAAAGTATAATTATTGCTAATAATACAGTATCTCATATTTATGCAGACTTTTAGGGTTTTAGGGTACTTTCACATGCATAATCATCTGTTACTCATTGCAACTCTGTCCATGCAGGATTTCAAACCCCATATTACAGACTAGCAACCTGATATGTGAAGAGTTTCAATGACTTACTCAGAGTCGCATAGTCAATACAGCGTGGAGCTAGTACACAACTCAGTTCTTGTGAGGCTTGGTTTGGCGAACTTTCACTCTGCCCAAGCTTACTTTGGTTGTCAGAATAACTAAAAGTTCCAAGAGTTACCTCTGAGTAGATCCCTATATGAGGACACTATCTAAATAAGACTCATTTCTTTGCAGATTCAAAACTCTGCTTATCATATTAGCCCAGACCAAAAACAAAACTCTAAGGGTCAGGTAAGTTTTCATGGGGGAAATTAGTGAGGGACAAGTTGAAGTTATAAGGAGATAATCTAGGCCAAGATATGACACCAAGAAGCCCAGGAGATGCAGAAAGGCAAAGCATTCTAGCACCTTTCTGCTCACCAGCACCATCCGTAAACCTTGGCTCACTCCTCCAAGGATCTGCATTATTTGCCTGCATGTATTTGCAAAGTAGTAACTGCTCATGGATGGTGCCAAGGAAAACACATCCACAGCAGGGTGATGGGCAGGGTCTGGAAGACTTGATTTAACCCAGTGGCACTCCACTTTTCAGTGCTAATGATTCCTTTTCACATGCTCCCCCAAGGACCTTGAAGAGTCCTTCTAACAGACAATCATAATTTCTGATCCATATGAAATAACCAGAATCACCATGGACAGCCAAAGAAATTCCATCCCAAAGCACAGAAATTCTGACATATTTGTAGACTGCCTGGTCTTATTTTGTGCAGATGTGCATTTTCCATTAGGCTTACTTACTCATCTGAATATTTGTTTGTCTGCATTCATGCCCCATTTCTTTCCACTAAGTGTTTGAAGTGACCATATTACAGAAATGCAAACATTGAAACAAAAATAAGTGAAATAAAAAACTAGGGAAGTCAAAGTATAAACGGAAAATCAAGATTAAGAAGAGGAAGCACATAAATATGCCAACTTTCAGGATCAGCATGAGTGCCGCAAAAGGACATCGTATTTCACTAAGTTGTCCTGCAACGCAGGGAAAAAACAAACAAAATCAATACTCTGGCTTTCACTATTGAACGGGGGAGTTTCATCAGGCTTTTTGCAACATTGAAAATAGTCCTAAGACTTCTGCTTTAAACTAATATTTTCAGACCTCAGGGGCCGCTATACAATAAAGTCAAATATTCATTCTTGTCTGGGCACCTGCTTGCCAGCCCTAACAAGTCTTTAATGAGTCCACGGGTAGTAATAGCAACAAAAACAGACCCCCTAGACCACACACCTCTCCTCTTCTCTAGTCTGAATTGGAGTTCTGAGAAAGGAGCAGGACACCACGCCTTCCCCCTGGCCGCAGGCAAACCTTATAAAAAGGGTGTGAAACCCAAGAAGTCATTGTGTCACTATGGTACACACACATGAAGGCTCACATGTGCTAGAAAATGTGCCAGAATATTTAGGCCTACAAATAACCAACTTGCCAAAAGTTTGAAAAAACGACGATAGAATTAATAATCATCCCTTGGTTTTTGAACAGTGGAAAATTTCAATAAGAAGTGTAGAAATGAACAGAAATCTACAACAAACAAGGAATTGGCAAATGGTTTTGTAAAGTCTTGCACGCAGATAGTAAATATTATAGATAATAAATGTTCTAGGCTTTGCAGGCCATGTATTTCTGTCACAATTATTCAACTCCATCTTTGTAGTCTTGTAGGGTGAAAGCAGCCATGGAAAATATGCAAATGAAGACATGTGGCCACATTCTAATAAAACTTTATTTACAAAAACAGAACAAGTCCTGGATTTGGCCCACAGGTGAGTTTGCTGACTCTACCTAAAAATGGAAATAAAAATTACAAGTTCCACCTTTGAACAATGACCTGAAAGACCAAGAGTCTGGGTCTCATATTAACAACTCTGCTTTCTGGCTCTGAGACCATTAGAGTTTCCAGAACTACCAGTTAAAGAGTATACATCTCCACCTTTAGTTCCTCTCAAGCTCCTTCCAAAAAGGACAACTTCCGCTTATCCCAATCCCCACCAGTTCTTGGCACACTACTTCTCTAGTCAATGCTACCTGCCCAAACTGCAGATATTCGAGTTTAACTCCCGATGAGCTTAGTAACCTCATAAGGCTCCTGACACTCCACAGAAGGGTACTGAGTCTTAAGGTATACCCTCCACTGAGCTGTGGAGCCTCATGGTTATTTGAACGTGGGAAACTAGAATTCACATAACCTTCAACGGCAGATCAGAAATCTGCAAGCCAGGGTTCAAGCTCTGCTACTATACTCTGTAGGTCCTTGAGAATTTCTCTTCACATAACAGACTCTCAATTTCCTTGTATGCATTTTTGGTATGAAGACAGAAATGCAAGAAATCATTATGGACTGAAGGTTTGTATGGACTGCTGAAATTCACGTGCTGACATCCTAATTTCCAGGATGATGGTATTAGGGGGTGGAGCCTTTAGGAGTCAATTAGGTCATGAGGACCAAGCCCTCATGAACAGGATTAGTTCCCTTACAAAAGACATCCTTGCAAGTGCTCTCACTTTTTCTGCCACGTGAGGACACAGCAAGAAGATAGCCATCTACGAATGAGGGTGGGGCCCTGTCCAGACACTGAATCTGCCAGTACCTTGACCTAGGACTTTCCAGCCTCCAGAACTATGAAAAATAAATTTGTTGTTTCAGCCACCCAGTCTCTGAGCGGGTATTTTGTTTTGTTTTGTTTCTGTTTTGGTTTTTAGCCATCCAAATAGATGAAGACAGAAGTTAAATGAGAGACATATCTACTCTTTTAGTCCCTACAGGATTCTAAAACCAAGTACCATAGACTGTTTCTATAAGCAATTGAAACTTATTTCTCACAGTTCTGGTGGATAGAAGTCCAAGATCAGGGTGACAGTATTGCTGGATTCTGGTGAGAGGCCTCTTCTGAGTTGTAGACTGTGATCTCCTTGTATCTTCACACACTGGACAGGCATCAAGAGCTCTCTGCAGGCCCTCAGTAAGGCACTAAATTCCATTCACGAGGGATCTACTCTCAAGAGTTAATCATCTCCCAGTTGCCATACTTCCTGATACCATTGGCTTGGGGCTTAGGATTTCAACGTATGATTTTGGGGTGATACATTCAGTGCATTATACCAAATATAGTACTCAGCATATAATCAAGACTCAAAGAATATAAATTCTGTCTCCCATACCTCTGTCTTCACAGATATACAGACTCGAAATGGTGGCTTCCTTTCTCATAGACAATTTCAAGAATATGGAATTGCTTTTTGTGAGTAATATGGAGATGATGAACTGGACTGAAGCCATCCTGATTGCCACAGCCCCTTCATTGTACCTCTCTGAATCTCCCTGTGACTTCCCAGATTTGTCCTGTATTCCTTTCTACCTTGGTTCATAAGTCCACCAGCATTCTAGAGTCTCATCAAAGGGCTTAAGTATGAGTCTACCCACCGAGTAATAATTTGCAAAGTCCTTGAAAGACCTGATTAATCCAATGCCATTGGTTACAATATCCAAGGAACACTCATCTTGTTGATTTCTTTTTGAGCAAATGGAAGAATGATATCAAGGAAGAATTCACTGATCCTACTTTTTAAAGAGAAAATACCAAACTAGAATGTCAGTTAAGAAGGATGGCAGAGGTTCTAGAATCTCTCCTGCATCGCCACAAGTGATTTACTGTTCCCAGTAATGGGGACTTCACCACTTTACAAAGATTTACTTTTGGACAGTGATGATACATAATTGATACCCATTGTCCATGGTGTATGACTCTTCTAAATTTCTGCTTCTGGCTCAACCCAAGTATTTACTATCACTTTCAGCTTCAAGTTATTCACAAATGGACCAGTATTCCGTGCTTGATTTCGTCAATACCTCAACAGAAATGTGACCACAATCATAATTTTGGACAGCATCTGTTGTCTCCTCAGTTCCCTTAGGTAGAGTCATTTACCCAGATAAAAAACATATATATCACTAAGTTCACTTTTTAAAGGTCTCTGAGTGGTATCACATCCAGATGTGGAATCTCCCCAATAATTAGAAAAGATTAAGAAAGAGTGCTATTTAACCAGCTGGCCCTGGCGACTAACCTAAGACTTTAGACTGGAGCCTAAGGAACTTAGCCTACGGACAAAGGAGAGCAGTAAATCTCAGTCCAAAGTGTCCTGCGCTGGATCACCAGGGGACTTAGTTTATATTCACCGGGCAAACAGCTGAGGAGGAAGAATGTAACCTAGTAGATTGATTTTTCAAACAGTGCTAGAAGGCCAATATATCAAGTAGACCAAGACAGAGCTTCTCTGGTTGTGCTGCATCGGCACAGACCCCTTCCCACCCACGAGGCCCCTGAAGCAGCTCCATAGACACGGTAGACAGACACCTTAGAAAACAACTTGCAAATCATCGCCACAGGACAAGTCTCAGAGGTCTCACCGACACACTGTTTGAGTCTGCTCGTCACTTAACTTCGAAACATGATTTTCTGTAGCTGTAAAGTGAAGCTAAGGGAAATAAGTCTTGTTTCACCTCAGTAATATTATGGTTCCTTATATTACGTCATTAAATGTACTGACACACTTTGGTTACATCAGGGCCACCAGAGAGTGCAATCTCTCTACCATGGTACCGATGGAAATATTTACAGGGGTGGGAGATGATCCTAAATCACATAATAGTCTTGACAGCCCAAAGTATAATTCCCTCTATAATTCATAACTTGAAGCAATTGTTTCCATTTTTAAATGTTTGCATGACAGAAAACGTGAGAGGAGAAAATCAAACATTTTTCTAATAAGATAGTTCTAAGAAAATGAAATGTCTTGTTTACAAAATTATTTTAACATAGTCATTCCTTTGCAATGAGTGGTTTGAATTTTTTCTTTCTTAAATGTTCACCAACTTTACTGAGCTTGGTGTTTGTTTGGAAAAGTAAGTGTGCCTTCAATGTAGAAAATCCAAAACTACATAAAAGTATGTTTTTTATACTTTAAAGACAACAAAAACAATAACACCTCTACCATCAAGCTCTGATAAATATTTTTCTAAATGCCTCCATGTCAGGTTCTTGTTTTTCACTTAACAATATATAGATATTTACATGTTTTTAAGGCTAAGTTAGGTTTTAATGGAATCTGAGAAATTACAAAACAGATAAGATCAATATAATTGTTTGTCATACATACTCCATTGTATAGATATACCACCATTTACTTACACACTCTTCTTTAGATATTCAAATTGTTTCCACTATTCGCTACAACTCTTCAACAAATATGCCTATGTACTTGAATTTTTTTTCTGATGATCTCTATAAAATAAATTCATATTTGTGGGGTTATAGGACATGTGCCTTTTAAATCCTGCCTTTCAGATACATTGTACTTTCCTACCTATCAACTCTTACTTGAATGTTCCCATTTCCCCACATCCTTGCAAACTCTGGATGGTATCTATATTATCTCTCTTTACCAATCTGATATGGTTCAAAGAAAGCAAATTATAGGTCTCATGTGTTTATTTTATTGAAGATTGAATTATCTCTTCAGTGGTTTAGGGGAATTCATATTTATTTTCCCCCAATGGCTGCCTATAATTTTTACCCATTTTACTATCAGATTTTCGGTATTTTTCTTACTTGAAGATATTTCAATTTATTTCTATAATTTTGACTTTATATATTTTTCTCTGTATAGAAATGTTAAACAGGGTCAATTTCTTTTGTTATTGATAATAAATTTTGTGATATAACCTTATGCTTAAGAAACTAATAATGTTTACCACCACTATGATATTCATGTTATATTTCAATATATGAGGTATTTGAAATTGGTATATGATGCATAAAACATGAATTCATCTTATTTTCATAAATGACCAATTAATTATTTCTGCTACTTTTGAAACAGTAGATATTTTCTATCACTGACTTGAAATATCATCCAATACATTCCTATGTTATTGGAATCTACTTCTGAAATGATCAGTTCTGGTAATTGAACTATCTTTTAGCCCTAAAGTAATACAACACTATTTTAAATAATATACTTTCATAGTTTTCTAGAAACTCTTTTATATGATTGTGATAGACTTATTATTGTGGTCAACTTGAGGTAGAACACCCAACTGGTCTGAGTCGGTGTGATTCTAGTGTAGAAGATCCACCTGAGAGTTGTTGCCAACACAACATAAAGAAGAACAGGAGCAGAAGATATTAGCGGGCTGTTTCCCAGAAGAAGCTCTGCTCCGGCTGGTTCTCTTGAAAGGAACTTGGCTGTTCTTGTCGAGGAAGGCACTCCGCTCGGGGCCTTGCTGTCGTTGGGGATGGTTGCTTCAGGGGAGCTCTGGTCTTCATCTCTGCTGCGAGCATCATATCCTGGTTCCAGTAAAGATTTCTTCAGCCATCATCTGCAGACACGGACGTACATAGGACAGTGCTGTGGGCTCCCAGCCCTTGTTTGGATCTTATGGTCTCCAGTGCCTAAGCAGGCATTTGGCATTTCCTACATTTGGCTTATGGATGAATAGTGTAACTTATAAATGTCCTGTATTAAATCTGCTCTTTTACAAACCATTGATTCTAGAAAGGCTAAGACAATGATATTATTCTTCATATTTAATTTTGCATATTTAATCTCCCAGAGATGAATTTTAGAGTAATTTTGAAAATATTTTATCACTAAGACTGTTGTTTGAGATTTTATTCAATTTAATTTTAAAAGACTCTGTATAATAATAAGATTATTAATGTCAGAATGAGGAAATATCTTCACTTTTTCATGCTTCTCAGTGTCGTGTATCAGTTTTCCTCAAACATAGTTTGCACATTTTTTGTTTACTCCATGTATTATATGTATTTTTGCTACAATAAATGAGCTCTTTATTGCATCGTATTTGTTTATTATTAAAATATAAGAAAACTTATTGTATTTTTATTTTTACATTGATCTTTAAGTGATCCTCTTGACTTGCTGTTTTCTAACAGTTTATTGATTACTTTGAGTTTTCTGGCTATACAATCTTACCAACAAGTAACAATTTCTATTTCCTTTCCAGTGTTCGCATTCACTATTCAACACTAATAGTAGAGATGGTAGGTTTCATTGTTTCTATGGCTGTCATACTACCTACCACAAAGAGTACAAATTCACTGTCTCAGACCTGCAGATCACAAGTCCTACCCCAGGGGCAGGACTGCACTCCTTTCTGGAGGCTCCAAAGGGGTCCATTTACTTGGTCTTTCCAGTTGACGAGAGTTACTCATGTGCCATGGCTTGTGGCCCCTTCTTCCATATTCAAAGCCAGTAATATTACATCTAATATTTCATTTCTTTTGGATTTTTATATCAAAATGTATAAATAAGAGCTAATTGTGCTTTTTTAAAAACAAATCTATTGACAGGTATCAATAAAAATAAATGGATGTTGTAGATTTTTTTCTCCAATCAATTACAGTGTTATTTTTGAGATTTTCTTATTATAGTTTTGTTTTTAATCTTAATTTTACCTTATTTTTCTCTAAAATGTATAACATTAATAAACCATATTAACTATAATTATCATAGTTCTTTAGATGTAATTATGTTTATCACATTTAATGTTCAATTCAACCCTTTTGTACTCCTGAGCTCTTATATTATTTTTTTTAAATCTCCTATGTGTATGAGTTACATCTTTATGTAGATTTTTTCAAGAAAACACACAGACCAAGTATTTCCCAAAATCTCCTATATTTTAGAATAACTTTCTGTTGATTTTATACATTTGTAGCAACTTATTGCAACTTGCCCATTTGGCAACTTGCCCAATTTTTTTTTCTGGCATCTTGAAGTCAACTTGATTTGTTTTTCCCCTTCAATAATGCAACTCTCTTGACATGTAAAAGATATTTTTCTCTTTCTTTGAACTCCAGTAGCTTCATTCCGGCTATTTTTGATGCATTTTTGTTCTCTGTTAAGTTTTCTGAAACAGAGTGAGCACTTCACATTAGAATATCAGTTACTTGTCAAATCTGAAAAGTTTTCTTCTTGTAAGTTTTGGAATACATTTCTACTCCCGTATCATGATTTTTCCCCTAGTATCTGTTTTCCCAATCATATTTTCATACTGGTGGATACTTCAATCATTTTTTATTTGTTCTTCATCTTTTTGTTTTCTCAATGCTGTCTCCATAGTCTTGGTTTAATATTTTTAGGTATTATTTTAGGTCTTTGGAAGTTAATGCTTTATTTTTAAACTTACATTATTGTTCATTTAATTCCTTTCCTCACCTCTACCAGTTTCCTTTCAATTTTAATCAGCTGCATAATGATCAATATATTTCCCATTTCATAATGTTTTCCTCAAGTGTATGAATTAGTTCCAAGTAAAATGTTTTTTCTATTTCCTTAAATGTATCATCTTTTAAATTTTTCTCTATTTGTATTTTTTCATGTCTGTGTTCCATTTATTCATATATTTATTTATTATTACTAATTCTTATTATGGTCTTCTGTTTTCAAGGATTTCTTTTCATTTGTCTTTGAACAGGGCCATTATATCTAGAATTGCTTTTCCCCCCAAGTTCGTGTGGCTTTCCTGTTGCTGTGAGCACTGTTTGAATCTTTTCCTTGGAATATGAGTTGGAACACTAGTTTTTGTTCTCTGTAGTCACTTAAGTGCCCAAAGGGTGTGGACAAGGAGCTGGGGTTTTGTGTAACCACAATTAGAGAATTTTGTCTTTGCTCTCTTTCTCTGTAATTTTTGGAAATACCCAAAGATAGCACCACTATACTGGTGACACAGTTCCCCCGTGCTGTGGAGGAACAGAGCTGTGCTTTGGATTTGGGCTTCTTCTCCTTCAAGGTAACTCATCGTGAAAGGTGCTGCCTTACTGTTATCCTTGTTTCTTGCCTGCCTTCGACTTGGTTTAGCGATCTATTGATTTTCACGCCCTACTGAGCCTATGTTTGCTGCTGCTGGATCAGCCCACCAATGAAGCCCAAGAAATTACCCCTCAATGCTTCTCATGCCATTTGCCCTACTAAAGGCCAAAGAAAATGTTGGCAGCAATGTCAGCGCAGTCTTTATAGTCCATTTTAATCAACACTGGGAAACGGTTCTTAAAGGCACATGTTTCTCTGGAACACTCTGTATCTTAATCCAAATGCCTCCAAATCTGGAACAAAAGCAAAATTTAGGTTTTCCTCCCTTTTCTTCCTATCCTGTTACAATAGTGTTGAGGAGAGTCAGACACCCATGCTGGGCATTTTCTTTCAATTCTCTCCAAATTGCTGTGAATCTGAAAGCCACTTTCACAACGGGATGGGGCACTAGCCTAGTTTGAGTTAGTGGTTCAGTCTTTGCTATATTTACTTCAATGTTTTCATTCTTATTTTGAGAAAGAAGAAAAGTTTACAAATTATCTTTTTTGAATAAGTTCCCTTGATTTCTTTTTCATATTCTCATTCCAAAACCCTTCTCCTTTTTTCCTTATTTTTATTCCTCATTTCTAACCATACTGTTTCACAGTATAATTTAATAAAATTACAGTACATCAAAAAATTCTATCATTTTACACTTTCTTTTAATGACCCAGACTCACTCTATGACCTTTATATCATTTACCTCTTTGGACATTATCTCGTCCAGCTATTAAGCGACCAGCTTGCATCAGGCAGTATTTCAACACCTCCAAATGATAGATGTTCATAAAACAGACAATGCTAACCTCGGATTTCTGAGAATTCCCATTGTTCTTGGCTCTGGGAGCTGCCTAAGGAGAGAGGAAGGAGGCAAGGCGGTATCGGGTTCTAATATGTAACTAAATCACCCTGGATCTGAGAGCACACAAACTGTGAACAGCACAGAGGATACATCTGGAATCCCCAACCCTGAAACATTAAGATCTGACAAACAATCTCAAAGGAAAACAATGGTTCGGATTTCAGCCACTGGCCTGGAAAGTTAACACATCCACCTGGCACTACTCCCAAAGTCTTAGCAAAAGGAGAACACTTTGAATCTGAAATTCACATCTAAAAATATGTATTCTTTGAGAGTTCTGGTGAAACTTGATCCAATGGAAATCATTCCACTGTCCATTGGCACTGATTCATTGGTAGCTAATCATAGCCAATCCAACCTTTTATCTGAATATAGTTTAAGAAAGCAGACAAGTATGCATCCCAGGAATTTCATAGAACTCAATCCCATTTCATAAGCAGATCCCTCCCTAAAGATGAGGAATAGGCTTCCCTGCTCCACAAAAAGCTCATCTCATTTCGCTTATCTAAAATCTGAAGCCAAACTCTAACCCCACCACCAAAAGATGCTGAGCCTTTGGATTGATTGATAGACAAGCCTCTCTACAGTACAGTATTCTTGTGGTCTGAGGGGTCTTGAAAGAGCAGAGAAGGCAGCAAAGGAAGGTGGCAAAAAGGGAGGCAGACTGAGATGCAGGCAAGGTCCTGAGGGAGGCCCATGTTTCAGGGATGGCCCTAGATTACTAGTTTGCTTTGAGAACTCAAGTCCTGGTAGCCCTGAGGTCATCTACAGTCTTCCTTCCCCTTACTGTCTAGACAAACGTGAGTCAAAATCTCATTTCATGTCTTCTATGAGTCTGTTGCAATTTCCTAAAGGATCTAGGTAGTACTTTGGATATATTTGCATCAGGATTTCTTCATCTGGGGAAGTCTCATCTCTGTATCAATCCAGATATTACATCCATCCTTCTCCTGAGACTTCACCAAAAACCGCTATTCTCACAAATCACTTGTTACTTTGGGGTGGGGCTGAGATGAAGGAGGATTTCCCTCATGGGAAGACGAATAACTTCAAATTAGATTATTAGGGATTCCCACAACAAAAATCACCTTTACCAAGCCACAACCAGGAGTGTGCCCCCTGGCCACTTCTCATAAAATTTCCCACAATCTTCCAGGAAGAATAGAGTAAATGCTATAACAAATAATCCCAAACTTTTTTTTTAAAGTGGCTTAAAAATTATTTTTTACCTATACCACTGCCCTGCAGGGCTTTAGAAGGAAGCCGTAAGTGCTCCAGGGATCCAATCTTCCTTTCTCTAGTGGTTCTGTTGCAGAGTTTTCCTTTGCATCTTCTGCATCCAAATGGAAGCAACGACTTGAGCATGGGAAATTGAGTATGGACAACCATGCGGGTGTTTCAGGGGCCATGTCAGACAGTGGCACACATTTCTGCCCACATTCCCTTGGCCAGAATTTAGTCACATGACCTCACTCAACTTTAAAGGAAGCTAAGATTTGTAGTTATAAGAATCCCAAAAGGAAAATGAAGATTAATGAAAACACAGCATTGTTTCTGCCTCACTATTTTGTGGGTCCTCCTCATGTGCTCCCTTTTCTCCTCCTTTCTATCCTACTTCTCATGGTCTAACTCAGAAGAGTTGAAGCATTCCTTTATTCTTTCATAAAACGCCTTCCTGCCAACGATGGGCATAATCTCAGAATGTCATTCAATGCAACAGGCTCTACCACCAGAATTTTTAGCTCAGAGTTAGGCTAAAAATTCAAAGCTATTTTACATTACATTTAATCCAATTAGGTCATGTTTTAGAAGGGGGCATTGAGACATTTCGATTTTGTTAGCAGAAGAGCTTATAGTTTAATCCGTATCTTAAATTCAGCACTTTTCCTACTACAACATAATATATCATCTCCTTAGTTCTAGCTATTGCTATGGCCACACCCCAACTCAACAGCTGGCACAGAGAAAGACATTTGGCAAGTGACAGTATGCTCAGTCACTGGTGAGTAGAGTAATGTTCTCTGTAGGACAACAGGAGAGTTGTTCTACTTTGGTGGTCACAAAATACTTCCCAAGGCAATACACTTTCATTTACCTTGGTTTAACTGAGGCCAGTTAGAAACAATAGAGCATCTTTTGATTCAATTAAAAATGTAGCCCATGAACTATGAAAGTTTTTGTGGCATTCTTCAAACCAGATCACTATTTTATAGCCAAGTTTCTGAGCACATTTTTTTCAAAGGCGATTTTATCGTGGAAAATGTGACAACAACAGAACTCCAGGGGCGTGAACATGCTGTTGTAATTACTCCTCCAGACACAACGAAATCCACCCTGGTTAATTATTTATCAAAACCAACCCACTCTCTGGAAACATCTTTGTTTTGGCAGAATATTTCCCTTTCTCCAGGAAGTAGGTCAATAGATTTTCCTCCCACATTTCTTTATCATAGAATCTAACTTTCACAATTAACTGCTTTTAAGTGCTGAGACATTTGCCAAACACCCAGGTGGGCTGGCAAGAATCAGCAAGAGAGCTGGTATTCCTGATTCCTGTATTCTTCTGGTTTCAGCTTTTCTTTTCAGTAGGAGTGATTTTTTAAAAGGAGAAAGAAAGCAAAGATTGTTTAATTATCTGTTGTATGTCAGGTTCTGTAAGAGGCACCATATTACACTATTTTGTTTAACCCTGTGAGACAATGGGTATACCTATTTTATAGATGGAACGAGGCTTGGAGAGGTCAGATGGTTTGCACACCATACATATTTTCTAATGCCATATATATGGTCTTTACTGCCTGAGAAGTAGGCATATGAACTATGTAAACAAAGTTGTTGAACCAGGAATTTCCTCTGGTGGTTTAGAGAAGTCTATAGGTCCCTATTTGCGTAGTGACATTAGAGATATCAAATGTGTTCATCTGCATTAACTGGCCATCTTTGAGACTATGGCTTCAGCTCTGCTCTATAGACTTCCCCAGATTGCCACTTCCCGCGAGATAACCCTTGCCCTGCCCACCTCTCTCCCTGCTCAGATCCAGAATGGCGTGTGTGAATCAGACACAACAATGGAAAACAGAGGAAGATATGAAGAGAAGCCAGGAGGGGATACTGGGGAAGAAAAGAGAAGGACAGAGTTGTGCCCTGGGAGATTCTAGACTGTAAAGATTTTGCAGTGAGCAGCTGGGGTCTGTAGAAAAACTGATCTAGGAATAAGGAAATTTGTGTAGGAAGCTGACTCTGCCACTCTCCACCACTTGAGCTCAGGAAGGCCTTCTCTCTAGGCTTAGACTCTCCAACCTGGACATATCAGCATGAATGTCTTCACAACTCCCAGGTTCGGGTATCGTTCGGTCATGTCTTTCCTTTCTTCAAACTTAATCTCAGAGAGCCCACAGCTTCTAACCTCTAAGGAGATGTTTCAACCAGCATCACACTCTTGGGTGCTCCACCTCCTCACTGGCCAAGAACCCTTGTATAGTCCAGAAAGGGATGCATAGGACACCCGCTTCTGAGCAAGAGCTCTTCTATCTGCTACGCATCCCTGTCTGGGCTATAGTGCTCCTCTCCGCCACATGGCGCTATCACGGAGCCCTGCCCGCTTCCCTGTGGCTGGCACCGCTGCTGCATTAGGAACAATGTCTGCTTTGTCTCCACCTCTGGCACAAGTCAACATGATCCTCCAAGGGCAGATGAACCCTGGGTGACTCTGCTCCTCAATGACTCCTGTAGGAGATGGCATTCCCAATCACACAGAGCCATTCCTACTTTAATTCCACCAAGTCCCACAGATGTGCCCACGAATTAATCATAACACTTAAACGGATCACATTCTCTTGGGCTTACTCTCAAAGCAAGACTAAGCACTGTTAAAGGCTCCTGGCCCTTTTTGTAGGTGTGTGTGTGCCAGGGGCGGGGAATGGAACCCTGGCACACATGGGGGCTTTCTAGGTAAAGCAGCAAGAGTCAAAACAAAGTATAACTGGGTGTGGCAGTGCATGCCTGTAATCCCAGCCCTGGAAAGACTGAGGCAGGAGAACCACCAGGAGTTTGAGACCAGCCTCAGCTACATAGTGAGTTCAAGGCTAGCCTGAACTACATAGTGAGACCCTGTCTCAAAAAACAAAAACAGAAAAAAATGTGTGTTTTTGTGGGTCACTTATCAATTCAGGACACCAAATTTCCATGAAAGTTTGATGTGGAGGTTCTTCCTGAGGTACCTCTTGCTATCTGAATAGTCTTTCACTACAAAGAGTTTGAGATCTTTCACGATGAGTTACTCTAAAGCAAAGGGCTATGATGAGGAATAACACAAGGAAGAATAAATGCATTTGTCAAGAAAAATTTAAAATTCTAACCAGAAGAAAATGTAATTTTTATTTTCATTTTTTAGAATTTTTCAGTGGCTATACCTCTTGCCAAAGGGCAATTAACTAGTACTCACCAAATACTGAGTCCTCTCTTACATTTCCCAGCCTGTCCTGCAGTTAGGATTAGTCTATAATCTATTTCAGAACAAAGGACCAGGGGTGGATGGGATAGTGCCACTTCCAATACGATGTAGCAAAAATCCTTCCTACCTCCTCTCCCTCCCATTCTGCAGTGTGTTTGGAGACCTTGCATTTCAAATTGTGTAGTTACACAACACCAGGATCTTTATCAGCTTGCCACCGTGATTGACTTAATGAGGTAACAGCTCAGCTGATGATTGGTGGGAATAATGTAAAGTGAATGAGAAATGAACTTTTGTTATTAAGCCATTGAGATTCCAAGGTTAAGCTGTTATTGCAGCATGGCCTAGTGTATACTGACTAATACAACTACAGTGGCAGAAAAAGGTACTATACTTAAACAATTAGCAAATCAACAGAGTAAAGAAAACAATACAACTTCAGAATTGTTTTTGTTCAACTTAGGAAATTGTCAGTATGTAACAGGTCTCAAAACTGATCTATGCATACCAATGTGGCATTTTTTAGCATGAAGAGGTACAGAAGGAAACTACTGTTTGTAAATTTCTTTATGCTAAGCATTTTACTTCGGTGTTTTACTGGTTTCTACACAAGAAAAATAAATTTCAGTGGTCACACATTACTAAAAAAAATGGTAGATCCAAGATTTGAAGGCAGAAGAGTTTGATACCAAAGCTGTCTTTATTATACTGCCTTTGCATTTTCAGCCATAACTCTAGAGAAGCAGAGTTCCAAACTAGAATTAGCGGCTAATGATTATGAGGCAGTAGCAGGGATGGGTTAAGTCCTCTTACTGTGGCTGCTTGGAGTTTGGACAGCCTCCATCAACAAGTTTCTGTATAACTGGTCTCTCCCTTTTTAATCCCTCGGGCACACTACCTACAAGTTAATTCTAAAACACAAATATGATCGTGTTGCCTCAGGCTGGAAAACCTCTGTTGAAAAAAACCCTTGTTTACAAGGTCAAGTTCAAACTCCTCAACTTGATGAATGAAACTTTTTAGCATCCTTTCTCCTGCTACAGTTCCACTGAACTAGTTTCTGCAGTCACACCAAATTTGGGGTTATCCTCAGGCACGGTCTCGTTACACATTCATCTCCACGTCTTCGCTCAAGTTCTCTCTGCTGCAATATACCTCCTCCTCAATACCTAGCATTCTTCATATTTGTCAAGATACTTTCAGATGATGATTTCTCTTCTAAGCATTCCCAATAGAATCAGTAACTACCTTCTCAGATTCCCCTGTACCTTATATCTTCCCACATGATCCCACAGGAATTTAACTCATTTGGACCTCTGTCTTCCTCCTGGCATGGAGGTTAAGTGTACATGAACCTTAGTTTGAATACTGTTTCCATCTCTTGCAGGCTCTGTGACCTTGGGCAAGTTAACTATCTGAACTTCAGTTTCCTCATCCGTAAAACTGTAATAAATATTAGTGCTGAGATATGGTGTGTGTATTCAGTGGGTGAAATTCTATCAAGAATGGAATACAAGGGCTTACTATAGTAGTGGTTTTTAGTAAGAGCTAAATAAATATATTTTACTACTTGTGTAACTTATTTGTACATCCCCCAGCCAGAGTACTACATATGACCCATGATAGGTCCCCAATAAACACATGTGAAATGCACACATTATTAAATGAATAATGAAATTTGTCCAGGTAACTGGTAAGTGAGAAATTCCAGGTATGTAGATTTCCTGGAAACTTAGTATCTAGTAGGAAAATCATTGTTTTATTGTCACTTATTGTGTTCTCATGTTCTCTCTCTCTGTGTCTCTTCAGCAATGTGTACTTAATTTCAAAATAAGAACTTCTTAGATGAGATGAGAAGTTTCTTCCTCAATCCAAGGCTGAAGATTTTCCCAAACCCAGAGCCAGGGACTACCTACCTATAAAAGTTCCCCTGGCCTCACCCCTAACTGGTAGCTCATTGGTAGAGTCAGTTGTCAGTACAACATGGACCACTGACCATAGCATACACGACATGCTTGGCAGCATCAGGGTTCATCTAGATGGCCATCCAAGTATACCCCAATTCCCAGACAATCTGGAACCTGGCTGACATGTTAAGTGAGGGCATAAAGATCCCTCTTGGGAGACATTAACATTACTAACCTTCTTTCTTCTTCCGGGTCCACATAACCCAGTAGGATCAAGACTGAGATGAGATGAGGTGAGGTGATGAGGTGAGGTGATGACCAGCTTGTATTGTGCTGGTCATCATTTCTAAAGGGCTTTCTCTTTCTAGGCCACAGCTACCTGTTTCTTCATTGTGAGTTTCTAAGACTCATCTTGGTTTCTAGGCCCTTCTCGGGCTCCTTTCTCCCAGTAGTGAGGTCAGATGTTTGTCTTTATGTTATCTTACATCCCCTCTTCCTAGTGCTGTTATTAGCATCAGTGGGAAGCTGCCCTCTTCTGGGTGTTGACTTTGCTCAAAGGCTAACTCCTTCAAGGTGGTGGGACAGTGACAATCAAGAGTTGGGGCTGCATGCTTCCTCGGTCATACCAGGAGGGGAGAGAAGAGATCCCATGAGCATTACTTTGAAGAGCTTCCCTACAGTCTACTGGATCACTCTCCAAAGGAATGACCTTAGTCTCATTGGCTTCTGCCTGTACTACTAAAACAAAGCAGTCACAGGAGCGAATACAAGGACTCGTTTCCAGCAATCAGGGCCATCCTGAGAGTTCAGAGTCAAACCAGTGACCACACCGCAGTGCTGCCACATCACAGGGGAAGAGCGGAGGGAGAGGAGCGCTCAGCCTTGCAAGTTTCTTCCCTAACTCCCAGGCCCATTTATTTGCTCATTTGTTGCATTCAACTTCAAATGAATCCCCACACTCATTTTTTCTGATTTGTCTATATAAGAATAATACATGTTTATTTAGACTAAAAAGAAAAGCAACAAAATGAAACAAACAAAATAGAATGATTCAGAATTGTCCATTAGGTATTGGAAGCCCTAGTGTTATTACACACGGGCTATTGTGGGGTTTTTTTAGCTGTGCTGTCTTGAACCTGGTCGTGGTTGCATGCTTAGGTTTGATTTAACACAATGGTGTTAGCATTTGCACAGATTGTCAGAAATATCCTAAAAGTGACATATTCCTACACGTAAGGAGCCATGGTTCACATAAAGATGAGGCTTTCTTAATGATTCATTATAAATACCTCCGTGAACATCTTTGAATTCTGAATTTTTCTCCTAATAACAAATTGCCAGATACCTAGTCCCGTGTTATTCTCCAAAATGTGAATATCACTATCGATTTCCTTCTGCAGTATAAAAGGGAAGCTGTTTTATTCCAATAAAGTATTGTTTTTAATCTTTGCTAAATTGAGTGGGATGAAGCCACGAGTAAATGGTACAGCATCAAGTTACTATATTAATTTTTATCACTTTGATTAGCTTAGCAGAGATTTCATTCAAATATTTATTAGTTAAATATTTCCTCTTTTTTCATACACATTTGTATCCTCTCCATATTACCCATTGAGAATTTAATGTTTTTCTTATCAATTTTTATGTAATCGCCATACAACAAGGCAATTAATCCACTGACATTTATACTAATTTTCTCAGTTTTCCTACTTTAATTTGTTCATTTTTCTCCCACAGAAGTATTGTATTTTTATATATTAATTTTCCTTTGGTACTTATTGGTTTTAAAATTATAAATCCATTTCTGATTCAAATATTTAATCAAAATTTAATTTTAATTTTTCTTTCTATTCTGTAGTTTGATCTTTTTTGCATTTGACTCCTGGTCCTATGTACTGCAATTGTTCTGTGTTGACAAGATCTCTACTTAAGCATTCCTCAGTGACTCTCCATGAATGGGACAGCTCTGCCCTTTATATATAAGGAGGTTGGCTGATCCATTAGATCACCTGCTTTGAGAAATCTCTTCTTCTAGATGGGCAATTTGAAGTAGAGAAGATGGCCTTAGAAATGAAAGAATTGGTTTATTATCTGGACATTATTTCCTTTCTCCAGTGCTCAGCTTCCTTTAATATATATTTCAACACTGACTTTTATAGTTGCAGAAAATACTTGTTTGTATCTATGAATGTTCCTCAGTTTCTTCTTTCCCTCTTTCCTTCTCCTACTCTGAGAATGACTTCCAAGGAGACCAACGTCAGATGCATCCCTGACTTGGACATATCTATCATGGTGTCAATTTCTACACATTCTCCTGGCTCAACCAACTTGGCTACACATGTACTAAAGGAAGCAGCCATAAGCTAGTTACAGCACCAGGTGGCCAGCAATTGAATCACCAATGTCCAAGGTGGCTTGTCCATTTTCCAGATGGCGCCCCATGACATGGTTGTGAAGGATGCTCTCCAGCGTGAGCTGTAGTAATTAGCTAGGCCAGTCACTCAGGCTCCTTCCACAATTTGGGCTGTAGCAGATAGACACACTTCTCCTGACCACGGGATCTGACTGGAGTAGACGGAAACAAAGATTCTGTGAACCCAGCATTGCAGCCCGGGGGCCAGTCAGTTCACAGGGCCATCTTAGATTTGAAGCATAAGCAAATACCAGATTTGGTCTATACATATCCTTACAGGAGATCTCACTGATCTTAAATTGGTCTCCATTTTCTGCCAAAATAATATGAGCAACATTCCCCAAAAGATTTCCTTCCCACTTTTATTCACTTCCTTTCATTTGTCTGGGAAGGGACTAAGCTGTGGCTGTACTTGACTGTCAGTTAGAAGCCACGAAGCATTTGGGAAACCAAGATGACCTATTAGGCCTAAAGAAATGGTGGCACTGAGAAGACACACACACACACACACACACACACACACACACACACACACACTTCCAGCTCTTACTCCCATCCCTAGTCTGACATGCCAACCTTAACTGATCTCAGCAAGGTCTTGAGTTGGCAGAATGCACTTAATGGTTGGAAGGTTCACCTCTTTGCCCTCTCCTACTAGGTTTCCTGAGAATTGTTTTATAGGAACGCTATCACCGCGCCCAGGGCTAGCCCCAGGCAAAACTGGGAAGTGGAAGAAGTTCCCATTTGCCTTCCCCAACCCCGCTCCAGGCTGCTCCCTCCTGCAGACTGCCAGCTGTGCCCGCCCAACTTGGCTGTTCCCACCCCACTGTGCTTCCATTAAAATGACCCTGTTCTGTGTCCTACCTCCTCAGGGCCCTGCTCTTGGCTTAAAAGGTGCTTTGAAAGTTTCTTTAATAGGACTTTTCTCAAAGCCAGAGCCCTAACCCCAAAATATCAAGTTGGAAAGGTTTCTTTGAGCAATAAGAACTCTGTCTGTTTAAGAAAGCCAACAAACACACAAGCCAGCCCCAAACCCCCGTGCCAGTCATAGCCTTCGCGTGGAGCAGAGCTCTGGCATGCACCTGGACCCTTTCTGGCTTTTTCTGTTTCTCCTCCCAGGTCTTCTGCCTCCCATTTTCCTCTGGTCCCACAATCCTGCCCCTCTTGCCCATACCCTCCCCAACCCAGGCCCCCTCTGGAGGCAGCCACACCCCAGCTATATCTCACAGCATATCCCCCATTGGGGACTCTGGCCAGTTCCTCCCACAAGATCTGCACAGAAGCGGCTCAGAGATAGGAATCCCAGATCTTTGGGCGGGTACCTGGCAAAACTTTCCCACTTTACCATCCTGAAGTCAGAGTATTTCTATGCTTCAGTCCTCTTCCTTGTGAAAAGGTAATAATAGTAGCTGCTTCGTAAGGTTTCTGTGAGGCTACTGGTAAGCACTTTATATATGTAAAAAACACGAACACGCCCAATACAGAGTATGTGCTCTGAGTCTCGGCCAGCTGGAGTGGCCTCTGTATTCACTACAGCGACGTTAATGCATGTGTGGATTCTCCACCAGCGAGGCCCTTCAAGCGAACTGTGGCCAGGGCTGATTGGCCAGGTGGGGGCAGCAGAGAGCCACCGGAGGGTCAAACTAGGACCCCAGGGGCCACCTGGAAGTCCAAAGTGGAAGGCCTAGACCCAAGCCCAGTCACCAGGCAGAGCATGGCCAGACCAAAAATAGGGCTGGCAAGAGTCTCTACCAATAGTCCCCCTTCTGGTCTCCCTGCCTTCTCCCTTACCTCCCCCAAATCCCCTCTCACCCTTTGCTAGAGTGATATTTCTGAACTGCATTTCCAATGTGGTCACTCTCCTGATTAAAATACTTGGATGACTCCACTGCCCAATTGGGAAACAACCAATATCTGTAGGCTGATATCCGAGACCCTCCAAGAACTCACCGAAGCCTCCCTGCATCCCACTATACATCCGTTCCACTTCTTCCTCTAGGGGCTCAGCCAGTTACTTCCAAACATACTACCACTCTTCTTTCCTATACTAAAGACATCTTCTGGCTTTTTTCTTATCCACTACATGTCAAAATCCTACCCCACTTTCCACATTTAGCTTAAACGTTCTCTTTATCATGAAGTCCTCCTGGTTCTTGCCAGTGTCTAACTAAAAACATCTCTCTTTAGATCTCACTGACTCCTTCAGATCTGATTTTCTATCGGCGTCTGTTACTGGCAACATCATTCTTGGACGATAAACAGTTGCAGTGAGCAAACTTCCCCGAGTCAGTGAGCCCTTCTAATCTCCAAATTGGGGATACTGATAGTTTTCTCCCACTGTGTTGAAGATGCAGGGAGTTGAGGCCCTGAAGCCGGGCCTGGCACATGGGAAACGCTCAGGAACCAGTACAGGGTTTTGTAATGATCAGTATCGTGTTATCATCATCGTCGTCGTCGCTCACAGCCATTTTCATCATCTTAGTTAGAGAGACTTTGCCCCAAGTGGTCAAAGGTTTGAAGGCTTACATTTTCTGTCTGTCCCTAAAACAAACACTGGATTAGAAAGCAAAGATGATAATCGTAATAATAGCAGTAAGGACCACTTGTGGGGGCAGGAATAGCAAAGTCCGGTCACAGGCCTGGAGCGGGGCTTTGGGGGGCGCTGGGGAGCCAAGGAGCCTTGGAGAAACAGGAAGGCTTCCCGCTGAGGCAAAGCAAGAAAGAGGAAAAGGACAAACTATTACAGTGACAAGAGAAGAAACTTTTTTTTGTTGTTTAGAAAGATAGCGATGTTTTCAATAAAAATTTCAACCCGGAAATTAAAATTTAAACAACGTAAGTGCCTCCGAGAACCAGGCAGCAGCAAGCAGTCTCTTAATGGTACTGTGCACAGCCTTTATTTTTTAATGTGGAGAAGGAAAGGATTTGTCATTAAAGTTTAAAAATAATCAGAATCAAAATCCCTTTTGTTCCTGCGGGCTGGCAGAGCTGAGGGGCCGATTGTGTGTGCTGAGTGGGTGTCCAGGAAACAGTAGTCATTTGTGTGCGTGTGACAGGAGTTGAGTCCAAATCTAAATTTAAGCGAGTGTTGGCCTTCTTGGAACCCATAATTTTTGGATCAATTATGCCAAGCTAAGTGTCTGAGTTTCTTGCTCTTTCTCTCTTTCTTTCTCTCTCTCTCTCTCTCTCTCTCTCTCTCTCTCTCTCTCTCTCTCCCCCCTGCATTTAATAATTACAACTCTTGTGCCAATAATTTGCCAACCAGCCGCGGTGGTCTAACTGTCTGATTCACTCATAATTTCTGGAACTTGATACAATCATGGCCTTTGAGCCAATTAGGGCAATATTTGGTGTGTTGGGAGTCTGCTCCCCACCCTCTCACCACCTTGCCAAAGTGAGAAACAAACTGCTCATGTCTGTCCTACAAGAGAATTGCATGTTCTCAGATCTTACAAGCCATAGTATCCATTGGTTTTATCTGTTCCATTCCCTCCCACAGTTTGGGAAAGAAAGGCAGACCGGTGGCCTGAAAAAAAATTTAGTATGAGAGTCAGATAAACTAGCTGTATGGCTTTGGTTTAGTGGTCTACCCTCTCTGAGTCTCAACTTTCCATCTGTGACATGAGGCGATCCGATAGTGGGTCAGGACAGAGCGGCTGGAGTAAAGCTTCTTGAGGTTAAGTGTTGCCTCGATCACCTTCTAGATGCAGCACTGGACAGATTACTTAACCTTTCTGGACCTTGATAACCTCATCCATATAATGGTATGAATTATAACTAACTATAACTTCAGTTTGTGAGGATTTGATGAGTTAATACAAGTAGAACCAAACACACACATACTTCTTAAAGTCAAACCCCATAAGGGCACAGATTTTTACCTGTTTTGTACCTTATACTATCCCTAGGACCTAGAATAATGTCAGTAATTTTCTTTGGATAAATGGATAAATGGATGAAAGAATGAATGAATGAATGGGCTGATTCATACTTATTTGTTTACTCTCAGCTTCTTTCCAAAAATGTTTTTTACAGTTCACAATAAAGTCCTGCTTACATAAAGTAAATACAATGAAACTAGATCATGAAAGCCCAAAAGAGGGAATACCAAGAAAAGATGAGAGATCCTTGCACCCAGAGCTTCCTGGTTGCCTCTGAGAGTCCCTCCAACTCTAATACCCAGGAGTCTGCGTTTTGGACTTCTGGTGTGACTGGCAACAGTCCCATCCTGTCCGAAGTCTGAGTTTTTCTGTGTGTCAAATGTAGGCACCTGACCCAAAGAGCTGACACTCATTCTTGGAATCAAGCCTTTCTGCCAGCAAAAGGCTTTGGGGATATAAAAGTAAAAGAGATTTCATTTCTTCCATTGAGAAGTTTACAGTCTTCCAGGAGAACCATGCACATAATTCTTTATGCTAGAAAATGGTGCTCAAATAAGAGTGCTGCCAAAGACCAAGGGAATGAAAGAAAAGTATGCCTACCTAGGGGAATTCGATATAGCTACATGCAAAAACTGCAGGTTTGTAACCATCCTTTAATAATGTAGAGTTTCAACAGATATTCCCAAGGAAAGAACTCCTAACAAAGGAAAAAGGCAAGAAAATCTAAAAACGGTAGCCTATCCAACAAAGCTAATATGCTGGCCAGAGATAGGCGATGGCAGATGTATGTCCACCACCTCTTGACTTTTGCCCATGGCAGACCTCACTAATCAATCATAGAGCTTTGTCCTGCTGAATAAGAAAGGACATGACCTCAGAGTCCTTCTCAAAATAGTGTCCCAGGCAGGCACTCTCAAGTACTCAGAGCAAGTACATAGGATGAAGTTTATTTTCTCTCTGATTTATAAACACACACACAAGCGCACACACACACACACATGCACGCACACGCCCATATGTCAATAGTAGAAAGTAAGCCTAGAAAAGACGACAGGACCAAAACGAAGAGAGTCTTCAATGTCAAGATCACGAATATGAATAATGAAAACATCAGTTTGTTCCTCCACATTCGGCCACTCCTTACGCTGGTATGATGTCTGTGGAGTTTGTGGGCACAGACATTATCATAATATATATATACACTGAGCCTGCGGGAGCTGAACCCATCCCTGCTGAGGATTTCCGCCGTTCATCTGGGACATAATCCACCGCCCAGGCCACACAGTGCCCGGCTTGTGCTTAAACAAGGCACGCACTGTAACAGTGTTCTCACATCGTGCTGAGGGAAGGAAAGCAGCGTGGGGGACCTATGCCAAAGTTTTCAAAGGGGCTGCCCTAAAACGTAAATGTGGCCTCTGTGCATTCGTAAAGCACCACTAGTGATCATCTCTGTGGTCCCAGGGCCAAGACAATTATCCCATTACTAGCCAATGGCTTCTCTCTTGATGAATGCGTCCCTGTCATGGCTCCATTTAACTTGACTGCAGGAAAAGGAAAATCCACCAAAGGAACGTGAACTAGTTCCATGAGCTCATGTCTAGTGAGGAAAGCAAAAGGCATCTGAGGGCTCATGGTTAGTGAATCATATTGTTTCCCAGCTCCAAGAGCAACTCTATCCTCCTGTCCTTCTTCTAAAGACCTTCACTCTCAGCCCAGGGTGTGGGCACTTCCAGCAGCTGGAAGTCCAGGGGCACAGGCTGTGGACTGGCCACAAGACTTTAGCTCCGGGTCCCTGTATCCTTGAGTGAACGACTCTTCAGATCAGCATTTGTTTATACCCCAGTCTCTTATAAAACAGTTCCCAGGTGTCTCAACTAAACATTTTTACCATAATAAAATACGATTAAAAAGAAAGATGCACACTTCTTAACAAAACCAGATGGAGGGAATGTAAAAGTCAGAATGAAAATGAAACCTAGAACGAAGCAAGCCACTTAGTCTTTCTGAGCCTCAGTTTCCACGTGATAAAACAAAGGAATAATAATATTTACTTTATAAGATTGTTGGGAGGAATTCTGCAAATAGCACTTAGCCAGCTGCCAGATACTCAGGTTGAGCCCAGCCCTGCTTTTTAACTGGCTGCTCCCTGAGGCTTCTCAGGCCAGAAGTGTCTCCACGAGGTGGGCCCACCTGTGAGATGGGTGAGGCAGCTGCTGGAGGTGGGGAGAAACGAAATGGCCACTTCAACTTACTAACTAAAGCATTATTGTTAATAGCATCTTTGGGATACTTTTTCTCATGACCATGTAAAAGGGACAGGATGGACTTTGCAAATATCATGTGAGTATCTGTTCTATGCCTTCCAGAGCAGAAACATCTGTGCAGATGTCCTAGTCCCTTTCCAGCCATGCTCGGTCAGGAGAGCTGGGAAGACACTGGCCCAGACAACCAGAAGGTATGGAAAGAAGGAGTTGGGGGAAAGGAAGAAAGGAGCTTGTCCTGGAGACAAAGAGAGGTTTCCTAGAAGAAGAAGAAATTGAGTCTGACTATGGAAAGGAGATTTCTCCGAGCAGGATGTTAGAGAAAGAAATTTCAGATGGATTTGACCAGGCAAGTTGAAGCAGAGAAGAGTTTATAATAAAAGAGGACACTAATTTCCTGAGCCCTCCATCCACTTCCCTTCTTTGGATACCAACACCTGAATTCACCCTTGGAAGTCACCACTCCCCACTCCATCCATCTGGTTTGGGTCATACTGACCCCACCCCATCCAGATCCAGAAAACACTAGGTGGCCATAGGCCAGCCAATAAGAGTGCCTCATTGCCCTTATTGGGGTGACTGACTTAAGGATGGGCATGTGACTCTAGAAGAGCCAATGAGATCCACAAATGGAGACTCTGCTAGAACTACTGCAAAAGAGCAGCTCTTCGTATTGGAATTGCTGAGCTGAGGAGATGTTACTCAGGAGCCAATGTTGTCAGTGGAGGTCTTTGTCAAGAAATGAACCACTCTGGGGGAAGGCACTACAAATAAAAGTAATTCTGAGAAATTAGACAAGGTAAATTATCAACATCATCTGAACACCTAGATCTAGCCATACCTCCTCGACACCTTAGTTTTATGAGTTGGTAAATGGTATCAGGGTCAGTGATGGACTTTGCAACTATTGTGTAAGTATCTCTTCTGTGCCTGATCTAAGGAAGAAATAGTCCCATTTCTTTTACCCCTAAGCCAGTTTTATCTCAGTTATCACTCACATCTCAAAGAATCCTGCATAATGCAAGACCCCTGATCCACATGATCAGTGGCCCTTAGCTGCCACTGAGACCTTGAGGGAGCTGGCTTTCAGGACTCAGCCTCAACTGTGAAGGACCAAGATAACCCAGCGAATGCTAAAACTGGAGCAGGAACGCCCAGCTGGACTGAGTTGCTGTGGTTCTGGGCATAGAGGATCCACCTGAGGACTGTTGCTGGCGCGACATAAAGCAGAATGGGAGCAGAAGATAGCTGCGGCCTGTTTCCCAGGAGAAGCTCTGCTGCGGCTGGTTCTCCTGAAGGGAACTCGGCTGTTCTCGCCAAAGAAGGAGCTCGGGGCCTTGCTGTCATCGAGGATGGCTGCTGTTGCTTCGGGGGAGCTCTGGTCTTCCTCTCTGCCGCGAGCATCATATCCTGGTTCTGGTAAAGATTTCTTCAGCCGTCATCTGCAGACATGGACATACACAGGAGAGTGCCGTGGGCTCCCAGCCCTCGACTGGATCTTTTGGGTCTCCAATGCGTAGACAGACATTCAGCATTCATCCTGCATTTGGCTTATGGGTGAATGTTATAACTTGTAAATGTCCTATACTAAATCTGTTCTCTTGCAAACCATCAGCTCTAGAAAGGTAACTAATACAAGATGTGTGTGAGATCGGAGACTTATCGTTTAATAAATGTGTCTTTCCATCAGAAACTCAGGATTTAGGTCCAGGAAGAATGCTCTGTGGTACCCCCATTTCTCTAATATTCTCACGACTGCACCTCTCTTACAGTTCCAGTGGTCGCCCAGGCTTAAATTAGGCCACACTGAGTATTTTAGAAAGGATGAAAGCGCTTTCAAGACATAATGAGATATGGAAGAATCACTATCACAACAAGATAAAGAGGAATAGCGTAGACGGTTCATTAGATGGAGATGCCACTTTATTATAGTTGGAGAAACAGTCTCTGATCTTGGGAGAGAAGCTGACCTGGAAGAATGAGCAAAGCTGCCTTCTACATTAAGACCATGGTAAGCCCTTGGGCCCATCAGCAGCACAGTTAGGAGGGGTAATTCCAGCCCTTTCCTGGCCCAGGACTATGTGTCTGAGGCTTCAGCTGGGCTGCAGACTGACTCTCCCAGCCCAGATGAGTTCTCACCGTTTCTCAGGGATCCTTCAGCCCGAGTTTGGTTCGAGGGCCAGGGCTCTGACAGCTTTATTAGCACCTATAATTTAATGTGAGCTCCGATGTGTTGGGAAATACTTTGAGGCTATCTTTTAAAGTCAACTTAATTCCCTCTCAAATGCCTCTTTGTTTGCCAAAGTGCCAGCCAGAAGACTTCCAGGTAGGCAAGGAGATGAGCTCCAGACGGGGATCAGCGGGACGTGTCTGCTGGGCGCCCAAGTCACTTTGCTGGTGACTGATGTCATTTCCAGTTAGTGGGCTCCTGGCAGAGGTTCCTGCAGATGCTCAGATGACATCACTGGGGACCGGCCTGTCACCAGGGGAGATAACAAATGGAGCCCAGCCCCGAGTCCCTGCTGCCCCCAGGAAGTCACAATTCATTTCTCAGCCTCTCTATGAGCCTGGAGAGTAGACATCCTGTGCTCCCACCCTGGCAGAGGACCAGCAAACCCTCCGCCTGGCTACTTTACAGAAACCACAGAGTGGGACATGCGGAGCTTTCTCAAAAGTGCTCAGCAACTGTAATCATAGCAAATGGACGAGCTTGATGGAGCACACACTGCTGCTCACCAATTGGGCATCCCTCCACCTTTCCTCCTGGGCTACTAGAACCTAACTCTGCCAACTCCTCTAGAACACTAGCCTATCACCATCCTCCTGGGGTGTGTCTTCATTGGTCTAAGCCAATCATTTGTTCATTCATTCATTCATTCATTCAACAAGCACTATTGAGTACCTGTCTTGTGTCAGGCATTGTTCTAAGCACTAAGGATAATCTCATGCAAAATAAACCCAATCTTTGCCTTCCTGAAGCCTTAATTCTGGTTGGGATGACAGGAAATAAACACACAAATATATATTATGTAAAACACATGCAATGTCAGGCCAAGAAATCTAAGTGTATGGTGAAAAATAAGGCTGGGTGAAGGGACAGAGAGAAATGGCCTGTTGTTTTAGGTAAGAGGAAATGGAGAGGTGGTATCTGAGCAGAGACATGAATGGAGAGTGGGCACCCACCTTGTGACATGCTAAGGGAAACACATTCCAGTCAGAGGGAACAGCAGGTGCAAAGCCCCAAGGCAGGAATAACCTCTTTGCTGAATGAGGGTTAGCCAGAAGACCAGTGTGGTGAAACAGGTATGAGCAGCCGTTGGCCCTGAAAGGGGTTTTGCAGTTTGTTCTCAGTGTGACAGGAGATCCTTGGGGTTCTCCCCTCCGGAAGAGCATTTATCTGGCTTATATATTCAGAGGGTCACCACAGCCACCATATGGAAAGCAGACCGAAACAGGCCAGAGGGGAAGTGGGGTGTGGTGGTCCCTGGTGGGATTTGGGAGCTCTTTTGAAGGTAAAGGCAAAAGGATTTATTAACGGGTTTTGTATGGAGAGCAATAAAAGGAAGTGAAGAATAACTCTGAAGTTTGAAGCCGGCACAACCGAGTAAATGAAGTGTTGTTAACTGAGGTAAAGAGCACTGGAGGAGGAGCGCTTCCTAGTGGGAAATGACCTGGCCCAAGGACTGGTACGTGCTGTTTGAGGTGCCTCCCAGACATCCACGTGGAGACGTGAGGTGGACTACAGCGGCAGGGAGCGAGCTAGACTCCAGCACAGGGTCCAGTTCCAGCCAATGAGACATGGCTGGAGGAGGTCTGGGGTAAGATGCCCTCATTTCTAATGTGGAATTAGGGTTGGCTGGTTGAATGAATGAATGAGTGAATCAATGTTTTCACTCATCTTCTCTGGTCACTCAAATCCATTAGGTACACTGGCATTGGAGTTAGGAGACCGGGCTTCTGTCCCTGGTTCTTACACTAAGAACCCCAGAGAAGACCTTCCCTCTCATGGGCCGTTTCCCCACCCTCACTATGAAAATACCCGGCTTCATGATTTCTGTGGGCCCCGCGTCTGCCATTCTGTGAAGGTGTAAGAACACCAGCTTTGGAATCAGAAGCTCTGAGAAAAGTGTCACTCTCCTCTCCTAGGAATGTCACCTCTAGCACCCCAGAGCTCCGCTGCATCGCGGGTTCTCTGAAATGACAGTTATGGTCACTGCCAATGTCAATCTCCAGTAAGTTACAAATGGTTTCCTGATAACTTGTGTTGATGGAAATAGTGAAAACCTCTAGGAAAGAAACCATCATGAAGAAATCAACTTCTGGGTGCAAACACACACACACACACACACGCACACACACACACACGCACGCACACACACAGAAGGAGGACCAGGCTTTTCCTTTGAGCAGCTATGCCCTGGCTCTTGGTTCTTTTTGAGGTCACTGTGTGCGATTGTGTGAGGGGCTGTTTGCTTGCCTTGGCACCTCCACCCCAGGCATGAAGAGCTGTCTAAAAAATCCAAAGCTGGGTTGTACTGGGTCACTCATACACACACACACACACACACACACACACACACTACAGAACTCTGGGCTAGATCAGAAACCCTAAAACTATGCAGCCCCTGGCCCAGGCTTGGGAGACAGTGTGTATTCAAACTGTCTTATAGCCCAGACTCTCATTCCAGTTAGATAAAGGTAGCGGTTACTAAAGTGAGAAACAACGGCAGCATAAGGCAGCTTCAGAACTCAGATTTTAAGGCCATCGAGGTGTGATTTCCTATGATATTTCATTCATCTAGAAGGTCTAACAATAGTTGCTAATTCTTCAAAATAAACTAAAAGTAAAATAAAGAACCTAATAGAAACCTTCCTTTTGCTGTTGTAAATCCTACCTAGTCTAAATGATATTTCTTTGGTTTGAAATTTTATCAGTTCCACAATGTTAGTGTTTTCAGATTCGTAGGTAGACTAGTAAGAAATGGGTAAATAAGTATATTATAACTCAATCAGCATGTCACATTTGAAGAGTTGACCTCTAAGAACATCACGGGAGGGATGAATAGAAGGGATCTTTGGTATCCAAAGGCCGGACACCAAAAAGCTAAAATGTTGAATGTTTGGGTACAGAGCTTCCGGTGACTGTGTTTCTGAGACAGAACCTCTGAGCTATGTAGGCATGTCCCTAAAGCACAGAAACAGGGGAGGAAGGGAAAGAGACACTGTCCTAACAGAGGACGGTGCCATTTCTAGTTTACTGGCCTTTAGCAGATACGTTACAGATGTTCAAATGACCTCATTAGGGACCAGATGTCAACAACAGGACAGATACAAACAGAGCCCTGATCAACATTCCTGCATATTCTATAGGTTCAGAATCCCTTGTTCCTTAAATTTTCCAAAAGGTGGGAATTTCAGGCTATGGCACATGGCAGCATAAAGAATTCTAAGAAAGATGTATTTGTATTAGTTGAGACAGGCTAGCCTTCCTGTGATAATAATGAGCCTCAAAACTCCCTTCCCTTCCCTTCATTTCACTCTGCGGTTGTCTTCGTCCTCTGCTACATCAGATGAGCTCCCATCAGACAGCATGGAAAGAGGAAGTCAGGGCTCCCGAGGTGTCTAGATTTCATACAACCAGCTATGGATCACAGAGGAGAGAGAGAGAAGGTAGGTCCTCTGTCACCAAATACGAAATCCTGTGGGAAGGCCAGGTGGGTCAGGAGTTCAACTATTACAATGGCCAGAGACACAGGATACCTAAGTGGTCGAGCCTGGCTTTATGCGCCTCCTAGAGGTGGCAGAAGCGGGCCCTCATTCTTCTTCCTGTCGCATCCTCTCCCAGCCTGGAGTCCTCCATAAGGGACCCTCAGTGAATGTTTGCTGGACTAAGTATATTAGAAAATCACTCAGCACAGATGAGGGAGAAAAGAACTAAACACAGAACACTGAGGACAGGAGTGATTCACAAACTGACTAGTCAACCGGTGCTCAAAATTTTGCTACATTCGACTGCGGCAATTCTGAGAAAGCGCCAGAGATATTTTATCCAATAAACTTCTTCCAGAGCTAATAACAAACATTTCTTGCATGGTGGTTTACAACGCAATTTGACATCCTTTATTTTGCTTCAATACAATTCAACAAATAATAGTGAAAGTCTTCCAGGTACCTGGTGCTGTGCTAAATAGTGGCAATGGCAGCAGCCACACAGTGCCTACCCTCAGAAAACCCACAGTGTAGTCCTCAGGTGATATTAAATAATTGGAGGGATAATAATAGCTGATACATTTATACAGAGTATTTGTTATGTGCCAGGCAGTAGACTAAACGCCTAACACATACCAACTCATTCATCTTTACAAGAATCCTTTGAGATAGATACTATTATAGACCTTGGAAGTTGGGTGACTTGTCCGGAGTGAGCAAGTAATGGAGTCAGGATCCAAACCCATGTAATTTGGCTCCTAAGTCTATGTCCTTCACCATCATAACTCTGCCCAGCCAACAAGAGAGTTAAAATGGAAAGTAGAGGAGTCAGGGAAGGCAATCAGATCTTACGGCTAATTTGCCAGCTTTTACAACCCAGTGTCCTGCCCACCAGGACAAAGGCTTGGAGCAGTGGCTCCAAGCTGCACCCACACATCCCCAGAGGCTCCTCATCATCCGGCATAAACAACCTATAGGATCTCAGTTCATCCTGTAAAGAACTTGGGAAAAAAATAGCCCTCCTGGTAACTGTATTGAAGGGATGTCTGTTTGTTTAACTCAGGAGTTAAAACAAAATGATCTTGCCTTAAGAATTGTGAAATAACAATCAGAAGCGCACGCCTCTCTTTATGCTTATATTTAGAATTAAAGCATATTGGGATATGTATATAGGCAAATGCAAGATGGGAAGTGGGGTCACACTGCTGGGAAGGGATTGAGGCCTTCAGAGAGGTGGATTATTATTCAAGCAGCTATAATGATTAACAGTCAAAACTCCACTCTTGCTGTTCCCCATGTCTGGGGAAGAATAGAAGCTTTTGTTTTTTTCTGAAACAAAGAGCCGTATCTTTCTTTCCAGGGAATGCATTAGAATGAGGGGTTTCTACAGACCTGGAAACAAGCCAGGATATTTGGGAGTCAAGGTCTCCCTCACCCGCCTGTCTTTGCAGGGGAAGGCCTGGGCTGAGTGCTAGGCTGAGAGGGAAGAAGGGGCTGACTGCACCTGGAGCAGGTGGGAACAGGGGGCCAGAGTAAGGCTGCAGGTGGGCAATCATGATAGCAGAGCATGGTTAATGTTTACTGAGTACTGACTGTGGCCAAACATGAGTCTACAGCCTTCAGGCTCAGCAGCTCATTTCATTAAGTGGATTTAATTAGTATCCCCATTTTGCAGGTAAGGGACATGTAACTATATTTCTAGAAAGTAGGTGGGGCAGAGGTCAAGCCCAGGCAAAAAATCTCCAGCAAAAGCAGCACCCTGAGACCTCCACTCTGTTGACGGAAGCTATGAGATCTCCCCGGGGTCCTCCACAGCCCCTCTTTTATGCTCCCTGTTGGCCCCAAAATTGATGTCCTCCAGTGATTTGAGGTTTCCAACAGCTTTCTTACAAACTGTCAACTTAATTTTAGCCCCAGAGCTTCCCTCTCTGGGGAACAGAGGGGTGGGGCGAGGAGGAGAGAGGCAGCGGAGAGCTAATTACTTTTGAAGATGGCAGACAGCCCTACAACCAGCTTCTCACTCAAGTGATGAAGAAGCTATTCTTGGGGTCTCCTGGTACTAGAGAGGAAGAGAAAGATTTTCCTGATCATTCTTCTTTTTCTTATTTAGGCTTCACACTTTTCCCGGGGCCTCTGGGCAGCCTTCCAGACCCGGTACCCATGAGTGACTCTGAGTTCCAGGGGTAAATGATCCATCAGTCCTGGGCCCGGGAAGGGGCTGCGGAGGCCGGGACGGGCGGCGCTTGGCTCGGTCCCCTGACATTGTACACACTAATGCAATGTGAAGCAGCACGTCTAAATAGCCTGTCCAACTTTTTTGATGTTCTTGAACCCACAGATGGGATTCATTTCCACACTGTTCGCAAAACGTAAACGATACAAGGACATTAAAGAGCATTAAACTACTTGATGACATTTTGGTCACATTAATGAAAAGTGGCATTTTTTAAACTACCAGAAAGAAAGAGAAGGAGTTTGGGAGTGGAAAGGAGAGGAATGATGAAGAAGAGAAGAGACAAAATCAGGAGGCAGAAGGGAGAATAAGAGAGGGAGTTGAATCCATCCACAATGCAGAAAAAATACTGCAACCTCCTCTCTCACCAGCCCCGTTGGGGCTTGTCTAGCATGACATATGGGGGAAAAGAAGACATTTCAGGGACCGGACAGGTCTTTGGAATATACCTACACGTACAGTGAGCAGTGTCCTACACCAAGACAACATTCCCTCAGCAGAGTGTCAACCTCGCCACCTCCAGGAAGCCTTCTGAGAGTGCCTCCCCATGCGCCATTAAACATCCCTTCTCCAGATTCCATCTGAGGCATAGCCCAGATCATCTTGTCATCTAATCACCGGTTGACTTGTCTTAATCCTCTCTAGACTGTGGGCCTCTTGCGAGCATAAACTGGGATTGGGAACCTGGGCTCACATATTGGTTTCATGAAATATGGAATATAGTTAATTAACTTCAGTAGGCCTCACTTATGCCACCTGTAAAATGGAATAAAAAGAAAACCCAGCTCACAGAGTTGTAACGATGCCCAAATGAAGTAATGAATGGAAACCACAGTGCTCCGTGCCTGGTGCACACACATTTGACATCTGTTATAAATCAGCAGCAGCCTCATGCCCAGCCTCATGCCCCAAGAACTTGGCACACAGAAAGCACTGCATATATACTGAATCATAAATGAATCTCAAAAGATTCCTTAGGGAAAAAAAAAAATCATCTACCAAGGGGCCAAGGAATTGGACTTGGAACCACAGAAAGTAAAAATGGGTGACAGAGACATTTTAGAACTTATCAAGTTTTGAGCACCTTGTTTAAAAATAAAAAATGTTAATACTGAGGTCTCTCTGGGGAGTGCTTAAGGAGGTATCCTGCTCAGTCCCCCAACCGGCAGTGGCTGGAGAGTGGCAGTGAGCAGCCCCCCACCCCCACCCCCAGCAGTCCCTGCCCTCCCCTCCCCCGCAGCCTTGGCAGGGCCTCCTCCTTCCAGCCCTGGTGGTTACATTAATTGCTAATGACAATGGCAACCTTCACTCTGTGTGGTTTCCTGCCCAGATTCTGGATCCTTTACAAGGCTCCCTTTTCTTTTTTTTCCCAGATAGGAAATGCAACCCGAGACGTGTGAAGAAAAAACAGTGTGCTTATTGTCATAGTCCGCACCCCTCCCCGGGCTCCTGGGCCGGCTGCGTGTGCTCCGGGGTGTCTGCCCCGCCACAGGGAAGAATAAACCCAGACTCAAATCATAGGAAATTCATCAAATGTGCTTCTCAGAGCTCTGTCTTTCAAGGTCTGTTTCCCTGCCATATGATCTCTATAAACCAAATCACTACTAGCCAGGGCACAAGACCAAAGGCGCCGGAGGCTCAGGGATAATGAATGCCAAATGCATGTGACAATAGACTGATCAGAGAGCTGAATGGAAATTTCTGAGTCGGGCTTTTATATATGCATATATATGTACATACCTACCTGTACGCCTGTGTGCACCCCCCACCCATGCATGCACGCACCATCCATACACGGGTCACGTCTTAAGGTTTTAAGGCCAACTGTGGACCTGAGTGCAGGGACCCAGATAAGTCACCTCTCAATTACCCTGTTAAATTATCAAGACAAAGAAGCCCGAGGTTCAAAAGGATAAAGCAAAAGAGAGAGACAAAAATCAGAACCCAGTTAAGCTTGGGACAGTCCACATAGAAGAATCACGGGTTTCATTTAGAAATCCAAGCTGCCTTGAGCCTGCAGATGAACACAGGAGCCAGCAGTCAAGGGGACCCCAACTCAAATTATGAAAACCAGAGTACATTCTTAGGTACCAAAGGTAAATGGAAGGAACTATGGAAATTGAATGAATTATTATATGATCTTTCCCACTAACAGTTTTGACTTCTCCTAGGCCTGAACAACCCCTTCACTCAGTAACCAGTTACTAATGTGACCAGAGAAGAGAATACAGGGTAAAAACTAGCAGCCCCACCAGCTGAAGGCAAAAAGGTAATTAATGGTATAGCCTTTTAGATTCTAGAAAATACTGCACTTAAAACTGCAAGTCAACTAAGCGGCTGTCGGCAACCGATAAATGCTTCCATATTCACAGGCATCAGCAGTCTTCCCGTTACAAAAAAAGTAATAATACATACATATTAATGGATCACATTTTGTCCTTTGGGGAGCATAATTTTTAAAAGGGCCAAGGCAGCAATAATAGTTCCTTTAAAAATTCTAAATGCTGTAATTGTTTTCTCTGAATTATGGTGCTAGGATTTAATTAGTGATGAATGTTCGGTATGGGGTTTGGACATTTTTGATGAATTCAGCCAAACAGAAAGTAGTCTTGTCCTCAAGGCTGCCTCCCAGTCCCTCACCCTCTTCTCCTCCCCAGGACCCGGCCCTGAAATGTGTGCACGTGTGTGTGCGTGCATATGTGTGTGTGTGCGCGCGCGTGCGTGTCCACCCAGGAATTTTATTCTCTGCAGTTTGGCCATAGTTAAGAAAAAGATGGCTTTCACCGAAGTTCAACAAGGAACATGACACATGGTCAGTGAGGTCATGCAATTCAGCACAAGTTTTGAGGTTTTCTGGTTATAAGGAAGAAAAAAAGAGAAATGCAAATGGTGGAAATGTTCTTATCATTAGGAAGAAGTTGTTCAGGTCTTGGGTCTGGTCCCGGTTTAAAGAGCTCCTGGGTAAGAGGGCTAAAGGTGTGTGTGGTTAGCGGTGGGGGTGGAAAGGGATTTCTTCATTCATTCAACAACTAACCATTAAGCAAGGCCTACAGGGTCCAGACTGATCTGGGCACTGCACACATAGCCCTGGCGCTGGAGTCCTTGCCTGGGGATAAACACAATTGCTTTGTTCTTCTCCAAGCCACTTCTTTGTAAAAGCAGCTGGAGAGAAGCCCAGACCAGCGGCCATCCTCACAGGCAGAATCAACGTGGGCCACACAGCAGGGCCCCTGGGGGCCATGCCCACCCCTCTGTCCACCTTCAGGATGCCTTTCATTTGAGACCTGGAGGCTGTCCTGGGTTCCCAGTACCCTCCATTAACATGCAAATACTCCTGGGAAAGGTCACACCTTGAGACCCCGTCAGCTAACCTCTGGCTCGCCAGTCACTTCTGAGTGAGGATTAGCAGAAACAGAACACTGAGAGACGTGGGGGGTGCAGGCTGCAGGGAGGTTAGGGTGTGTGGGGAAGCGAGGTAAGAGACCTATTCCTACTGCTCAGGTTTTCCTGGATAAGTCAATTTAATTTAATTAGATAACAAATAAATGTTTTCATTCCAATAAAGGTTGATCTCTTTAAACTGTAGGATAAAATAAAATCTCATTTGTACACTTTTGAAAGTCTTGCATTTAAATTAGTTCACAAATTAAATATCATTCTGGATTCCACCAGGTACACGTTCCAGAAACAGCACAAGATCATATGATCTCCATCCCAGCCATGATGATGCTCCAAGTACCACCTGCTTCACAGTTCTGCCCAGGCAGGAAAAATGCTTCCCCCCAAAGCCACAGACTGAGGCTCAGTGAGGGCAGTTTGCTCTCTCCAGGGCCCTCTTCAGCCTCTCCCTCCTCCTCCATCCCATTCTCCTTGCCTCCCACCTCCTCCAGGTGTATTTCCTCTTCCTCGCTGCTTCCATTCAGCCTTCTCTCTAATGCTGAGGAGGCTGATGGGGCCAGCTGCCAGGAAGGTTTCATCCTTCCCCTGAGTGAAGCTCTTCAAATGCCATTCTGGAGAAGGCCCCGCTTAAGAGCACAGGATCAGTCAGATCCTGGGAACCCAGCACCACTCAGAAAGACTGGGTTCAAATCCCGGTTCTGCCACTTCTAAGTACCAAAAGCAGGTGACGTGTTCTCTCATCATCAGTTTCCTCGTTTTCTGTCTTTTAGAGCAATATGTGAAATTACAGTAAGCATTCAACATTTTTCTTGCTGCTCTCGTAACAGTACTATCTTCTTCCTAAAACGAAATTCCAAATAATGTTCAGGCAGCTAAAAATCAAAGCACTATAATCTACAGATGCAGTAAATATATGTCTCCGAAGTTACTCTCTTGGGGAAACGTTTACTTAGTGGATCACTGCTGTCATTAAGCATAGTTGTTATGCACTCTCTCCTTTATTCTCTTAATGACTATTTCTTGTACCCTTACTATGTGCCAGACACTGAGCTAAGTACTCTGAACACTGAGATAGACAAGTTTGATCCCTGACACGGAAGAACTCATGAGTGAAAACAGAACAATGACAGGTGTGCATAAAATGTTACGAGAAATTATCGGCGAAGACTGAATTGTCTAGGGGTAGTTGCTAAAGATGCCCAGAGAGACATTTGATCTGACAGTTAAAGGAGGATGCATTTATTGCAATTTATCAGGACTCTCCTGTGTGCCAGTCACTGGCTGGGGGGTTATTTTAATTTACCCCATATAGTAACTATGTTAGGAAATACTTTCTCATTTTTCAGATGAGAACACCGAAGGTCAGGAAGGTTAAGAAGTGTGACTATAATCACACGACCGGCCTATACTTGAGATTTCGACCCAGGCCAGACTGATTTCAAAGGCTGTGTACTTTCTCACAGCTTAATGGGCCAATTAATCTGTCACTCAGGTCAGAAAAAGGAAAACAAGGGTCTTGTTATTTATAAGCGCATTTTTTAAAATCATGTAGTATTTGGTACTGTTTTAGTTACTTTTGTCTCGTTGCTGAGATAAAATACCAGACATCCAAAGTCAGGGGAAGAAAGGTTTACTTGGCTCACAGTTTGTAGAGGTTTCAGTCCGCAATCAGCTGGGTCCAAGGCAGGGTGGCATGGCAGACAGGCAGAAGGCAGCCAGGTAAGCAAGGGATGCAAGCAAGGTGGGGGGGTGCTAACCAGCGTCTTCCTGCATCTTATATTTTATCCAGGCTGCTAGGATTAGGGCGGGGCTAAACCAATCAGTGGACTAATTTAGTAATCACACACTCTAGATCCAGCTACCTCTTACCACCTGAGGCTTCAGGGGAACATCTAGACACAAACCGTAACAGGTACATACGAAAATAGTTACTAATATATTTATTACATAGAAATGTATATTTATTTTAGGAAAAATTAAAAAACAAAGTATGATTACATGTATATAAATACAGTGAATAATTCACCATTTTTTAATGTACTTAGAGAAATACAGATATATCTATGCAAATATGCTTATATTTTTATACGTATTGTTAACTTCCTTTTTTCATTTAACAACGGGTCAAAAATTGCTTTAATGCCAGCAACTACATGTCTATCTCATGCTTATTAATCACTGTTACTAGGTGCTTTGAATAGATAGATGCCATCATTTATATAATCTACTCTCTTCAAACATTTATCTTAATTTCAATGTTTTTTAATTGTCACAAATAGCAGTGTGGTGTTCATCCTTTGTAAGAATGTCTTTGTACATTTGTCTAAACATTCCTTTAAAATGAATTTCTGGAAGAAGAATTACCAGGTCAAATGTTTAAGATCTTTGACGTATTTTACCACATTGTTCACATGCAAATTTATACTTCCATTATCAGCTTATGAAGGTGCCCTGACATTTTAATATATTTACATTGCTGTGCTTTTTTATCTTACTGATTTATAAGAGTTCTTTATATATTAAGGCTATGTGCCCTTTTTCTTTCATACATTCTATGGTATGTTTGTCTTATAAGTATATTTAATATTTATATAGTGAAGCCTATAAATTTTTATGGTTTTTGCTGCTGATGCCACGTTTAGGAAAACCTTCTCTAATCACGCTCATAAATTTCCTTTTGGATATTTTGTGGTCTCCATTTTTATATTTTACTTTTAAATCTATCCAGAATTTAATGTGGTGTATGGGAAATGCTTACATATCTCAAGTCGGAAGCAATCCAGATTAACACATTTGCAGGCAATAGTTGTTGTTCAACCGTCTACATATGACTTACTTCTATTATATATCAAATAATAGTATTGAGGAGTTTCTGTTATTTTCCATCAATCTACATTTGTCTAGTTTCATTCACAGTATCACGTTGTTTTAATCGTTACTGCTTTGTGGTATATTTGATGCCTGGCAGTACAAGTCTTCTCATAAATTTTACTTTTCAAAAATTTTAATATAGTCTTTTGTTTTTTAATCCCAGAAATGAGGATATGAGGTAGAGGATTACATAAAAGTATGACAGTCATGTGCACGACAAGGTACATCCCTATTAAAAGAAAATCTGCCTCATAATTTTACAGCCACACTCAGTTCATTCCTGTACTGAATGGTGTTATTCTGGTGCTTCAAGTCTGGCATTCCCAATCTATCACCAGACCTACTATATTCTGTTTGCCAAGGACATTGGCGGGAGGTTTGGCTCATTCTGTCCACATGAAAAGCCAGTAAAGCATCATAGTTAAGACTGCAAGATCTAGTGAGAGACCTGGGGCAAGCCATTCTACCTGTCTGAGCTTCTGCCTCCAGTTTTGCAACCCAAGGCTCTCAGAGCACTGCGGACATGCTCTGCCGCACACTGAACCGATAAACATTAACCAGCATCATTATGCTCCAACGATCTGGGGTTAAATACAACAGAATTTCAGACGCCTTTTTGCAAACATTTCTAGGGATGGGAAGTTGTCATTGTGTTTTTACTTCTCACAGTGCCCAGAGTGCTAGCCCCTTAAAGCAGAGTGTGATCTGGCCAGACCGGGGCATGTCAATGGGGACCCTGAGCAAGCCTATTCATCTGACCCTACTACAGATTCTTCTTAGCGCCCTCGTGGTGGCCTTTGCCCATCCTGTCGGCTCAGAACTCGGAGACAACCTCCTTCCTCAGCTCTGTCCCTCTCTGCACAGAGCAGACCTTTGCTGCCAGCTGGAGCTTGAGTTTGGGGGGAGCTGGGCTCTGGAGCCAGACCCCAGGATCAGGACCCCAGGTCTACCACATCCTTTCTGAACTACTTTCTTCACAGAAAGAATGGGGATGTTAATGCTCTCCCTGCCAACCTCCCATAAAGATCAGGTGAGACTAATACACATAAAAACATTTTATAGAGTGCAAAACCTAGAGTAGGTGCTCAATAAATGTTACTGTATCCTGAAGAATGTTTGATGCTAAGTAACAGAAAATCAAATTCAAACTGGCTCAAATGATGAAGGATTTATATAGATGGAGATCCACAGAAAAGCTGGACCCCAGGAGAGTTTGGTCCAGCAGTCTAACCATGTCTTCAAGAATGTGTTTGTTTCTTTGTGCCTTTGTTTCTCTCTCTTCACCCTCTCCATCATAGACGCAGCTTTACCCTCAGCTTGTCTCCCTCTCACAGTTCCAACACATCTGCAGACATCCAAGGAGGACCCAATGCCACACAGGGATATCTCTCCAGATACATAAAGCTGTCCCAGGAACCCCGGCACATTTTTGTACTCGTAGCTCAAGGCTGGAATCGAGTCATGGATCCTTTCCTCAGCCAGTAACCAGGCTCTGTAAACACTAAGTGATCCGAACACAGCCATGGTGTAAAATCACCTTTGTGCTGGTGTGAAAACACTTTAGATGCAGAAGGGAGAAACTACACCAAGAATCTTGTGATTCCCAGAAAAGGGGGCACAAGCATCAGAGGAACAACAGTGCTCACTCCTCGTTTTCCTGGTCGCCAGCAGAATGGAGCTGGGAGAATAGACAATCGCCACCAAAACAGGAGGCCTCAAAGCATTGACTGAATTCCAGGTCCATAAGGAGAGGAAAGCTCGTCCTATGGTGTAGGGACCAAAAGCACGTTTCCTTAACAGTAACAAGAACAGCAGCAATAATGATAATGTGCAGAGTTTAAAAGTATTAAAATTAGCTTTTTAGAGAGAACAAAAATACCTTTGTTCCAAACCACTTGAGAAGTAGTTATTTGGATTTGTGGTGAAGGCCAGGATGGAGTCAAAGGCACAATTGTTGTTTTTCCCCCTCTGTTTTCAACTCCTTCTGTCTCTGGGATTTTTCTCTTCAGGCTACCCCCCTCTTCTCTCTTTCTCCTCCAGCTTCCTTTCCTGCATCTGTGTAGACTGTGTTAGCCTCAAGTACCTGGGAAGAAATCTGAGCGGGGAGGGATAGGGGGGCCGCACAGTGGGCCTGGGGCCCGATGGGGTGACTCGTGTGAATTCCTAGCCCAGGGCCTTCTGCTGCAGAACACTGGGTCTCCCTGGAAGGTTGAATGGCCCAAGTGAGCCCTTCACGCCTCTGGGTTGCTAAGCGACAAACACTTCAAGTTTGGAAATCTTTATCCACACCGGATATATTATCCTGGCAAATTGGACTTTCAGATCTGGCAGCAATGGAAAGAGTAACTTTTTTAAAAATAGAGACAATTTAGATGATTTCAAAGACATCTGGTCTCTTTTTCCAGCAATGCCTGACTCTTCTCTTTCACTAAGCACATTGGATCCAAACACTTCACATGTACAAAGCACAAGGTCCCTGAGGAAAGACGTGTTTCAGTCGCGAAAAGCCAACTCACAGAAAGTGCTGCTAGCTGGAAAGGCCTAGAACCGCCCAGGGCAACAGTGCTGGGGGTCTGTCTTCTTGCTCCTTCTTTCTATTTGACCCCTCTTTTAACCTGGCTTCCTCTAAATTCTCCTTCCTCCCTCCTCTCTCTGATTCTCTGTTACCAACTCCCCTTCCTGCCCTGTCTTGCTCTCTCTTCTTCCATTTTTCTCTCTCTCCCTCACTCCCCCACCTTTGTCTCCGAAAGCTTCCATTTCATCATCTCTCTTTCTCACTATCCTTTTTTACCCCAAGCTCAGAAAACACAAGCACAAGAGGCAACACAATGGCTTAGACCAGGATTCTGGATTACTTTGTCCAGCAACTCACTGGGGTTGGCACTGGTCACTCTTCCTTTGCTCCTAAATCAAGACTGGGGTAATCTTTCCCTGATAGCCTTTAAAAAAATTCAAGACAAAACCAAACACCAAATACCTCCTCCACCTGCTTGCTAATATCTAGAATTCCGCCAACAGAGAATACTGCATTCCACAACTGCAGATCAAATTTTAAGCATAAATAATAAACAATTCCCAGCTGGGCAGCTCTTCACAGTTTTCCAAACACATCCAGCTGTTTCCCACCAATTCCCTCATTTAACCCCCACAATAACCTGGAGATGGAAACATTATTATTGCTCCCACCTCTACTTCAAAATAAGGAAACTGAAGCTCAGAGATAGGAGGGTTGGCCAACCCAGGTCCATCCGGCTCTAGAGTCTGTGTTCTTGCACACCCCGTCCCTGTTCTCCAAGAGGAAAGCACAATGGCCTGACCGGATGGACCACCTTCCCTTACGTCTTCGGAACCCAGATTCCCTCCCTGAAATTCTTGACGACTGAGTTTTGCTGCCGAAACCTGTCAATGGGGCATGCTGCGACCAGATGGCAGATGATACTATGATTTCATAGTGAGCTCCCGGCTTTTACCATAACTAAAAATGAGTCAAGTGTTTTTTCTATATTTTATCTTTTTATAATCAAAATTATAGTTCACTAAAAAATAGCTAAGCACAGCAGCATTTCACATCTATACAGATGATGATGTGAAGAGAAGATATAAATTTAGAAGAATAAATATACAGGTTGACTGTATGCCTATAAAATGTTCATTGACTATTACGGGGCACAACTCAGTCTAATTCTACCCACAAAGTCACAGCCTACTTCAAGTTCTAAGATGTTAGCAAAGCCACCCTAAAGTCACTGCCTTCCCTTTCTGTCACCCAACTCCCTGACCACCAGCCCGAGTAGAAAAGGCAGAATAGTTCTCGACTTCAGTGACCATCTGACTCACCGGAAGGCTTGGTAAAACAGATTTCCGGCTCTCACTTCCCAACTTTCAGAGCCAGTAGGCCTGAATGGGGCCTGAGAATTTACATTCCTGACAAGTTCCACGGTAAGGCTGATGCTGCTGGTCCAGGGACATTTTTAAAAAGTACTGAGGCGAGGCAAGAACCTTGTCCGGCCCCCATAATCTCCCCATTTGCCCTTACCTCTCACCAGCACTGTCGGGGAGGGGGTTGAGCTCCATGGCCTCCCGACCAGAGCCTGGATCCCACTGTGAATGATCAAATAACAGCCCCAAATACGTGCCTGGCACCAACTTTGGGCCACTTTCACTACTACATATTTCTACTGCTCTGGATCCCCTTCTGATTAGACACGTGCTGATCAGGGCCTATCAGAACAATGTGTACCAATCATTACAATGACAGAAAATGCTAGCACTTATTAAAGCTGCTGGCACTGCAGTAATGCTCATAATAATTCTGTAAGAAAAGTTCTATTACTAATCCCGTTCCACAAGTAACAGAGCCAATACCTTGCGATGCCTGGACTAAATACAGTACTAGCTCATCTGTCCTGAGAACATTGGCTCTCGGTCATTGTAGAAAATGACTCTGAGATTTCAGGGTGGACATGAAAAGCTGGCTGCCTGTCTCCTCAATCAGTTTCTCCAGGTTCCTGTAGCTTTTGGTCCTGGCCTTTTCCCCAGTGGACTATGTCATGGCCACCAGCTATCAGGATGCTCCATGAGCTCCTCTCTCCTGTCTCTGAATCTTTCATCCCGCTCCCCCATGTCGGATGGAGGGTGAAACAGGATGGAGGGTCTTCAGCCTCTTCCAGAGGTTTATACACAGAGATGGATTCAAACTCATGTCCCAGTAGAGCTTTCACAGGCAGGGAGAGGGAGTGAGCCACCTTATAATGAGCTTCAACAAATGTGATATTGCTGAGTGGAAACAGCATCATAAAAATTCCCCTTTTATTTAAGGAACAACTACACAAACAAATTATGAGAGAGGAAAAAATATGGTGATAGAAAGGAAGTAGAGGGAGGGAAGAAAGAAGAAAGGAGGAAAGAAGAAAAGGAGGAAAGAATGAAGAGAAAGGGAAAGAAAGAACAAATCTAGGAGAACAAATAGCAAAAGAACAGAAGGCTATTTCTCAGTGTTCTTTCATGCTCTATAACATTTTAATAAGAATATAAATTCAGGAATGTAAGGGCTCAAAGACAAGATAATGAGATTAAAAACAAAAAAGGAGATTGAGGATCTAAGGAAACAAATTGAGGACCCAGACCACATCATTACAGACCTAATACAAAAACTGAGAGAGTGAGGAACAGGTATATTTCTCTGAAAATAAATTATTTATATGGATGAGATTTTGAGATAATCACAGTAAATGCAGATTAAAACAAAGACATGACAGCACGTCCAGAGAAGCTAATAGATTTGTAAAGCACCTAATAAATAAGAGATAAGCAGCCAACTCTAAAAGTAATTTTTTAATTATCTAAATAAAGAAAAAAATTGATTATGCAAATTCAAAGACCTACCATATTCCAGCAAAATTTAAAACTGCACAAGTAGATATAGTATACTGGTTAAATAATGACATTTCAAACGTTCAGACAGTTGAGGATAGCACATGATTACAAGGGGTTAAAATTAGGCGCATCTCAGCCCTCTCCAGGCAACGTTGGCCAGAACACAACATTCACAATGCTCTAAAACAATCCCCAGCACCAAGAAAACAAACAAAAAACAAAAACCAAAAAAATCCCACAATGCTCTAAGAAAAAGAAAATGCTCCCTGGGATATTACAGCCACACCAGAACACTGTAATTCAAAGAAGCAACAGACTTTCTCAAACATGCAAAACCCAGGAATACAGCACTCAGGAGCTCTCCTCAAATGAAACTATGTGACAATGACATTCAGCTAGTTCAGAAATAAAAAGAATTTAGGAATTAAAACACCATGAAAAAGCATTAGTGGGAAGCAACGAATCTATTTAATATTTATACTAATACTAAACAAGCCTCTCAATGAAGTCTATCCTGTCTTATGGCTGCGGCAAATGTATCTGACCCCACTCCAGCCAGCATCCTTAATCTCCTTGACCCTGCTGCTTGTTGACCTCTGACTTTTAGTCTATAACACGTGGCTATCCATTTTACTCTTTGTTATTTATTATCTGCTCTGCAACCCCACCCAATAGAGAGTAAATTTGCTGAGAGGAGCAAGGATTAAAGAGTTGGATGAAATTTGTGAACTATTCTGTTTATAGGGCAGAAAGAGGAAGCTATTCGAATAATATAAAAATAGTAAGATAACTGACAAAACTCAAATTTTGTGTCGAGGGACCTGGAAAAAATCTGAGAGTCATCATCATCTTTCCCAGCACAATCCCATGTGACAGACAGTTGAGTGCAAACAATGGCTCCATCCCTGAATGCCAAGAGGTCTAGGTTTTCACCCTTCCTCTGCCATCTCTTTGTTATGTGACCCTGGAGAAGGCACTGGATGTCCCTGAGATTCATTTTTCCAATCAGTAAAATTCTTTCATTTTACCTGTAAAGAGTTTCCAAAGTTCTCAGATCCATACTGTGATTTAGTTAGAGAATGAGCTTCTCCATGCAGAGTCTGAGAGTCTGGGTGGTAGGGGGCGGGGTGCTGACAGAAAAGGTGAAAGCCAACCTTCTCAACAATGTAGCTTTTAAAAAAATGTGTAAAGGACCGTCAGTCTTTTTTTTTTTTTCTTTTTGTACAGGCAGTGATTGAACCTATGAATACCAAACTACATGCTCAATCTTTTTTTATTTTCTTGATACCAGGACTTGCTAAATTGCCCAAACTGGTCTTGAACTTGTGATTCTCCTGACTCAGCCTCTTGAGCAACCGGGATTACAGACATACTTGGCATCATTTTCACTTCTTGAGGTTTCATATAATCAAACTGATTAAATCTAAAAGTACTTCTCGTGAAATACTACCTTACAGCAAAGAAGCATTTATTCAAATAATTTCTGTAGTCTAATTAGGCATATTTTTTTCTGTTCCAGTAAAGTCAAAGGTAATACTTCATATTTTAAAATAATATTTAGCATTACGATCTCATGTTTATTAAAGTGATTTTAGCTATTTTTTCTGTATAGGTATGTGGATATAAAAATTACAGGGATGATGTTTATTCCCAACAAGTATTATTTCTAAGGAGTAATATTTGGGGTTATTTTACTATTTCCATTTTTAAACTTTTCTGTATTAATTATTTTTTATGAGCATATGCCTTTTTCTCAAATACAATAAAATGGTTTGCCTTTGTTTAAAAAAAAAAAGGGAAGGAAGGAAGGGAGCCAGCCAGACAGAAAGCCCATATATCAAAATATGGGTATAGATATAGATGTCCAGCATTTGTGGTGAACATAGTAGAACAAGGGTCTTCGCCTTCAGTAACTTGTTTTTCTTTTACCAGAACTGCCTCTTGGACCTACCAGAGGGAAGGAAGGAAACTAGTGCTAACCAGAGACTCCACTAGGTGCTTTTCCATAAACTGTTGGTTAAACTCATGAGACAGGAATAATTTCCCTAGTTTAAAGACAAATCTGAGATTTAGAGAGGTTGTGATCTGCCTCCTTTCATACAGGAGATAATAACAGTAATGACTGTATTGAGTCCTTACCATGTGCCAGGCTCCATGCTAGATATTTCTATGAAGACTCCCTTAGTCCTCACAACAGCTTGAGGACAGCCCAGACCTGCGCCCCACTAATCAGCTAGGTGTTTCTTATTCTGCTCAGATTGACAAACCATGATTAAATATCACACTGGCCTCCAATTTGGGATCCTCCCTCCTCAGCCTCCCAAATAGCTGGGATGATAGGTGTGTATCACCACTCCTAATCAGCAATTCTTATTTGTTTTTAAAACATAATGCCAGGAGATCAATTGTATTGCCAAATGCAACACAATTAATAAGTGACAGTGCCAGGATCAACTCTCGAATCTGTCTCACACCCAAGCCCATCCTATTTCGCCAGCCTTGCAGAAGAGTGGCTAATGCTGGCCACCTGTGGAACCCTGGCCAAGCGAATGCGAGACAGCTGCTCAAGTGCGGCCAGCAAGACCTGAGGACTTCGTGTGTCCAGAGCTCAAGGAGGGTCAGGCTGCCTCTGGGATCTCTGCCAACCGCCACAGTCATGAACCCTCTTTCTGGGTGTCGCTGCTGTATTAGTTGCTTTTCTAGAGTCAATGGTTTGCAGGAAAACAGATTTCATACAGGACAGGCCCAAGTTAAAATATTCACACACACAAGCCAAATGTGGGAAGAGTACAGAACTTCTGCTTACACTCTGGAGACCCAAAAAGTTCGATCAAGTGCTGGGACCTCATGGCAATGTCCCATGTACACCCATGTCTGTACTAAAAAGCTGAAGAAATCTGTACTGGAACCAGGACACGACGCTCACAGCAGAGATGAAGACCAGAGCTCACCTGAAGTGAACAGCAGCCATCCTCGACGACAGCAAGGCCCCGAGCTCCTTCCGTGACAAGAACAGCAGAGTCACCTTCAGGAGAACCAGCCACAACAGAGCTTCTCCCGGGAAACAGCCAGCCGCTATCTCTGCTCCCCTTCTCTCCTTTGTGTTGTTGGCAATAATCTTCAGGTGCGTCTTGTACTCCCAGAACCACAACAACTCAGCGCAGCTGGGCGTTCCTGCTCAAGTTTACCACACTAAGTCCACCACACCTGCTGAGATGAACAGGCAGTAGAGCAGCTCCAGTGTTTCCCAAGATGGCTCCAGGGCCAGTCAGCTGGGACCTCGGGTCCCATTTCAGCAAGTGTTGCCTGGGTGGGTCTGACGCCAGAAGCACCCGACCTGGCTGGGTGTGGGGCGGGAGACACACCAGTAAGTGCAGCACTGTGGGAGGCTGAGTCAGGAGGAACACAAGATTGAGCCCAGCCTGGACAACACAATGACTTACTGAGACCCTTTCTCAAAATAAAAAATGTAAAAGGGGCTGGGACGTAGCTCAGTGTCCAGGCTCTGGGTTCAATCCCCAGTACCACACACAGGCACACACACACACACACAGCGCCAAGAAAAAGGCCTGAATAAGGGTCACCTGAGGAACACAGATGCTGGCTCTGTCCAGTAGGTGTCACAAAATCTGAATTTCCATCCCTTGTCTGCCATCCACCCCAAGTGTGATCCTGGGGAAATCACCTGATGTCTCTAAATCTCATTTTCCCCAATGGTAAAATGAAAGGATTTTATCACTGAAGAAGTTCCAATCTTCCCAGCTTGGGGGTGCAGGCCTGTCATCCTAGCTCTCTGGGAAGGAGGATGAAGCAGGAGGACGCAAACTGGAGCTCTGCCTGGGCAATTTAGCAAGATACAGTCTCAAAATAAAGATGTCTGGTGATATAGTTCCATGTGACGGCCCTAGGTTCAATCCCCAGTACCATTAAAAAAACAAAACAAAACAACAAAAATGTTCTCAATTTAGTCAAAGAATAAGACTCTTTTTGTACAGCCTGGGTGGCTGGAGGCTGGGTTCTCTTCAAGAAGGTAAATGTCAGCCAGCGAGCCACGCCAGCAAGGAGCAAGAGGACTGGCATTACCCTCAACCAGAAAGGACTGACTTCAAACTAACAAACCTTGGAGGCCACAGGAAAGGGTCTCCATCTCACACCCTTTCTTGCCTCCTACAGGAGGGTCCTGGCAGCCTGTCTGCAGGCCTGCATGGACCACAGACCTTTATGAGATTATCTGCTAATCATGGCCTGGACATGAGCCCCTGAGAGGTGTCGCTGAAGAATGAGATGCTTTTTTATGATGTAGTAAAAGAGAGGAAATCACCCTGGCCTCTCGCCTCGTCCTGTGCTCAGTAAGTAAGCAGGCAATCCAAGCCCAGCCTCCTGCTGGCAAGGCTCAAAGAGTTTCTACCCGGGGGGCTGCCACCATCTGACAGGGCTGCAGGAAGGGGCTGGAGTAGTTACAGTGGGGACAGGCCTCTCTCCAGACATGAAGGAGAGGCCAGGTATTGCTAAGATATAGACACTGGACACTGAGAAGAATGAGGAGCACCCACATTACATTAGCAGTGTTAGATACGTGCAAATGGAGAGTCAATCACTAGCCTGATTTAGGGAAGGAATTGTTCTTTATATTATAGTCTATTAAATTCTCTGAAAAGTAAGCTGCACCCAGAAGCACTATTGCTCCCAATGATCACTTCCACTCTTTGTCAGGATAACTAATGATGGTTTTCACCCCAAGGTGAAGCAGGGGTTCCTTATCCAGGTATGCACTAGGAACTCTCTTGGACATGGTTGTGCTTGTAAGAGTAAACTCCATGAGTCAACCTTGACTTTGCATCTATTAAGTGATCAATTCTTGCAATGATGTGGACTCGATCAAATGAGAAAGGAAGTTAATATTAGCACACCCCTACCCTGCATTTTACTGATGAGAGCGATGCATTCCAGAGATGCACCACTCCTGCCCAAGGCCATACGATTGATAAACTGCAGAGTCAAAAACCAACTACAGGTTGGTTTGGGCTCCTAACCACTCCAGATCTGCCTCTCACAACCCCTCTTATCATAAATACAAGCCTCTGGGTTCTCCCCTCTTCAAGAATCATCCTTAATCTTGACACACGTAGGGAGAACCATTCTCCCTTCCCACCCAAGGGGTTAGGCAAGAATTTTTTGCCCTTTACTTCCCCTTCCTGCAGGTTCTTTCCAAGGGGAGGAGAGGTTGGGATGAGATGGTGAGATGGTGGGAATATGACCTCCACTGGTCCATCGCTGTCATGGATGGAGGTGGTCTCTCCAGGGGCTGTTGAACTTCTGTGATGCTCAGGCTAGCAGTCTGCACGCCTCCATGCAGCCTACTCAGTGTACATGTCCTGCAGCCAGACTAGACAGCGGATCGGGACTCAAGTTCTGGTACCACACACCAGCCACATTCACCATCCATCCCTGCCAGTAAGACCACCAACACTGCACCTCCATCGTGTGAAAGTTAGAAGAGAAAGAGATCACCAGGGAGGTCCACAAAACAACTCCAGACTCCAGAGCTCAAGCGCCTCTCCTCAGTGACTCCAAGAAGTCCACCCTCCCTCAGGTGCCCAGGCCCAAGCATTTCTGAAGGGCCGAGGGATGCATCTTACACAGATGCCTCCCATATTACCCCCACCCCCACCCTGGACGCAGCCAGCTGCTGGCCCAGGCACCATCCACTCCTGGCTTACCCCAGCTGTTTCTCAACTCCACCTTCACATGGTGCAAATGCATCTTCCCCAGAACTCTCTGCCCCAAGAACAGGATTTGGTTCTGACTTAATTTCCAATAGTAAGAACAGGCAGAACTACATTTTTAACAGAATGCTGGTACTTGAGAATAATTAGAAGAAGAAACATGAAAAAAAAGGGAAAAGGAAAAAAACCTGCAAGAGAATACAGGGTATCATGGCTCCTGAAAATCACCAGGTGTGCCCTCCACAGAGAAAGCCTGTCTAGCTCCCCTTTTTGTAGTAGTGCCCTTCTCTGCCTGTCACCATGTTACAGAGGTGTCCCTACTGTGGAGGGGCTTTGCCATGCGCTTCAATCCTGAAAAATATCTCCTTATTGTGATTTAGGTCTCAAACATGCCCCTAAAGTGTCATGTGTTTGGAAAGTTAGTAAGGGGCGCTGTGCTTAGCTGATTAGTCCATATGTGTTCAGAGCTGATTGTACTGTTCAGAGGTGGGGCCTGGCCACAAGAGGTGGTTTACTGAGGTATGACCTGGAAAGGTGTATTCCTGTCCCTGGTTGCTCCCCTTTCTCTCTCTGCTTCTTGACCACCATGCTATTCTGCCATGCCCTTTCTGCCTTTGAGCCAGTAGACCATGGACTGAATCTACTGAAACTGTGAGCCAAGGTAACCCTCTCCTCCTTTCAGTTGCAAGTGTCAGGTACTCTACCCCAGTCATGGGAAAGTGACTGATACATGCCTCAAAACATTTTAGGGCTCAATTGATGGGGGAGAAAGTGTCCATCTCCCATCTCCTCACTTGCATCCCATCAGTATGAACTCATTTGCTGGGGTAGCACACTACTTAGAATGGACGAGAAGAAACAAGACAAGCCTTTACTGCCATGTAGGCCAACCATGCTGTGCAATGCCAGCAAGCTGTCCACTGAGAGGCATTTCCCAAGTGAAGCGGTTCACCTTGTCATCATCTTGACCTCACCCTTTGAGAAACAGGAGCTGAGTGTCACCCTTACATAACCCAATATCTGTCTAAAGGGTTACCCTAGACTGAAAGCACAGACATCTTACAAAGCTGACTTTAGCCCCAGAACAGACAGGAAAGAGAGAGAAATTACTGTTTTTCTTCTCTCCAAGCTCCCAGGACACCTACAAAGGGACTCTCTGCCTTCTAAAGTTATCATTTTCCTCAGTTTGTAGACAAGGAATCTGGGACTTAGAGAATTTAAACACCCCGACTATGCTATCTTTACCCATAACTGTAAAAGTAGCTACAAAATTGGCCAGAATTCTAGAAATCAAACTCTGTGTGGATGGGCCATATAGCAGCTCCCAAGCCTCAGGAGAACTTGAGTAAATCCTGCCCCCTCAAAAGAGTGAGGGGTGGAAGAGCTGCAGCCTGAGTTGGTCTGACCAGGCAGCCTCGAGGACTCGGCTCTGTCAGCCACAAGGAGTGTCCATCTCACTCCCTAAGACAAGCACTTCCAGAACAAGAAGTCTATTATCTACCACTATTCGACTGACTCAGGCAAAGTCTATCTGCTCCTGGGTGTCAAGGACTAAGGGCCAATGATGTTAAGTGGGTTGTTTTGAAGATATCATTGCCCAAGATGTCTCAAATACAGCTGCCGCTTGAGACTTTCATCCTTCTAATGCTTTTTGTGCAAAGGGTGGGGAGAGGGAATAAGTACAGAGTTTGATTTTTGAGAGGTAGACTCAAGAATAAAGAGATGTTTTCAGGTGGCACAGAAACAGCACGAAGTGGGGCATTTTTACTTAGACTGAACCAGGTGCACGTATTGGTCACCTTTCCAGTTGCTGGGACAAAATACTTGACATTGTAACTTAAAGGAGGAGAGGTTTCATGGGGCTTAGTCCATGGTCAGCTGGCTCCAAGACAGAAGCATCATGACGGAAAGCCATGGCAGAGGAAAATGGCTCAACTCATGGCATGTGGGAAGCAGCGAGCAGGGGACAGCAAGAGATATACTCACCAAAGACACATTCCTGGTGACCCGCCTTCTCCAACTGCACCCTACCTCCTAACAGCACATTCAGAGCTGAACTAATCGATGGATGAATGAACTGATGAGTATAGCACCCCCATGATCTAATCATCTTCCAAAAGCCTCACCTTTGAATATAAGAGACTTTGAGGGTTTTTTTTTTAATAAAAATCATAGCAGTGTATTTCTCCCCTCTACATTAATTATGTCCCCCATGTCCTCCAGCTTTATCTGTCCTGCCTCTTTTCCCAAGCTGTGTTAAATATCTCTTTTAGGACAGTTTTGGGATCCTTTTTCCATTACCTGAACTATTCCCCTTTCTCCTCTCCAGCTTCTTAATTCTTATTTGTTCCCAGAGGAACAAGTAGACAATTTGTTTTCCTCCATTTAAAATATGTTTTGAAGATCTTTCCATCTACTTTATTCCTTTTTGGCTCTGGCTTGAATTTCACAAATTAGATACCTCACCATTTAATTAATCATCCTTACAGATGGACAGGTCGTGGTTTCCAGCCTTTCACTATCACAGATGCTATTCCAGCGAGTTCTCTGGAACATGTCTCTCGTGTCCCTGTAATTTTCTACACTAGAGTCTTACAAGTTTCCTTGCTGGCCAAAAAAGTTACATGTATCTATATGCCAGTATTGATTTGCTCTTCTACCAGTAGTGTATGACAAGACCTGTTTCCTAAAATGCTTATCAAAACTAGAAGTTATCAGTGTTCAGTTTTCCTCAATGCCATGGGTAAAGTATGATTTCTCTTTATCATTTTTATCTGCATTTTCTTCACTTCTACTGAAGCCAGGCCTCTTCTTAGCAGTTAATGGGTCCACTGCTTTGTCTGTGGGTTTCCTACTTGCAGCTACAGTAGGGAGATTGCTCAGGCGGCCCTCAGTGGTCCTTACCTCTTGTACGCACACTCTTGTAGAACCCCTTCTCTCTCAAGGATGGGCCGAACCTAGTGACTGGCTTCACTTGAACAGAATACACCAAAGATGAGAGTCTGCCCTTAAAAGCTTAGGCTACAAAAGCCTGCAGCTTCCCTCTTGTTATGGGTCTTCTCCAGCTAAACCATGAGATGATCCGCACCCCTACTTGACTGCAGCCTTATGAGAGACCTGCAGTATGAAGATCCAACTAAGCCAGCCTGGATTCTTGACCTGCACATACTGTGAAATAATGGATGTTTGTTATATAGTAAGAGACAACTCATAGGTATCCCTAGACGTTCTTCTGCTTTGGGATTCTTAGGCATTCTATATGACACAGCTGAATATGCATTGTGTATTATGTATGCTGAAACTTTTTTCTACTAATCTTTTCTTTATGATTCATTTTGGTTGGGGAGCCTCTTATTACACCAAACTTAAAATTCTTATTGTCATCAAATATATTAAAAGCCACAGAAGAAAAGATTTATATATTTGTGTCTTGCTTTAAAAGATCCTTGCTACCCCAGAGCTGTAAGCATCATAAATATTTGTACACTTCTTTCTCCTGACTTCCACTCTAAGTTCTATGAGGGCAGGGGTCTGAGTCTTGCTTGCGTCTGGATCTGCAGCCTGCAGCACAGTGCTTCATAGAGACTGGCATTCAAAAACACTTGAGTGCATTCTGCAGACAGACTTTACAAGTCTCCATTCCTCCCTCTTAGGAAATTCTCCCTGGTATCTATTCTCAGTCCCTGGCTGAAACACGTGCATATATCTGCTTGCTCTTTGCAAAGACAGAGAGCAGATATCCTTCCAGCCCCTCCCCAGCTTCTGTCCATGGCCCCAGTCAAGCACACTAATGCGTGCACACCCTTCTTCTCTGTAACTGCACGGTGTGCTGAAGGTCTCACACTCTAAAAGGGAAAAAAAGGAATAAAATCATCTGAGGATTTCGCTTAAAGTGTTGGTAAAGATTCAGTGCCAAGAAATGTAAAAATTTATAGCATGAATTAAACTTACCAGAAGACAAACCCGGGGAGAGGCTGTGATCACACCCCTACCCCTGACCCCCATCCAGAGGTGTTACATGAAGTCAGAGGCTAAGAGGAGCAAAGCCAGAGATAGAGGGAATTCAAAAGGGGCAGGGCCAGGCCGGGCCAGCACTTTCAGCATACAGCACAAGAAAAGTTGAGACCAGACGGATGAAAAGAACCAGGCACGTTCCGTATAATTTAACACAGAAAGGGCAGGGGTCTTTTGTGATCCTACCCTCTGTCCTACTATCAGTGTTCACATGGGTGAGAAGAGTCCCTCAGAAGGGAAATGAATGGTCCAAGGTTAGGAGCAGAGGGGGGAACTCAGGCTCCATTCCCCCTGCTCAGAGTTCTTTCCAACCAACTAGAAAGAAGTCTGGACTCCAGACAGAGAAGTAACTCTCTCACTGCACATTTCTAGAAGTCCCAGAGTAAGATCCCTTTTCTGGGAAGCTGGGAAGTAAGCTGGGGTAGCAGCTCGCATTCCCTCCCCAGGAAGCAGATGTTTAAGAGCTGAGTCAAGCCCTAAACACAAGCTGTTTGAACTCCAAGACCATTCTCCCCACAGGCAAAGGTTGACCAGGGCCAAGGCCATCAAAGCCCGGTACATCAAGGTCAGGCATTACCTTCCGGGCAAAACAATCAGCCATCAGACTTGGAGTTGTAGCTGGGGGTGGTTGAAGGAGCTCTATATTTGGTCCGCACCACCACCAGTCCCCGGGAACACTCTGTACAAGTTAGAACAAGGCCCCTTTCATCAAGATAATTTACTACTTGCCATCTGACAGAAAAGGGTAATAAATATACAAATCTACAATGATAGGCTACCAAGACACACCCTAGGGCCCTACAATGCACACCCAGAACGCGCGTGAGTCAGCCTCTCCCGCCCTAACTCTCTTCAATACAGCTGTAGCTGCTGCACCTAGAAACCAAAGATATCTCAACCCTGGGAATCCTCTAAGGGGCCTCTGACCTTCCAGCTCTTCCCTGTCCACATGGCTGCTGCTTCTTATCAGGTAAACAGTTTCCTTTTACATTGTACAAGTTTCAAAGTCCACCAATCAGGAAGCGCTACAACAAACCAAGTTTTGCCTATGCAACCCCAGCCCTGTGCCAAAGCACATGTGGAAGGCAGAATTGCTCCTGAGCCTGGAGTAGACTAGGGACTCCCTGGACCTTGGCAGGGTGGGTCATCCTACCCAGTCACTTCTGCAAGTGGGATGGCTTCCAAACTCATTGTCTGCGCTTACCGAAGTGTGCCTATTACAGTTCAAGAGAAAAATATAATGAAAAGGAGTACAGGCACTGGCTTGCATTTTAGCATAGTCTTGCAGAAAATCCTCGGAGAGAAATAGATTAGCTACCCAAGCCATAAGCATTCATCCGAACACAGTTAATTACTCTTCACTTGTATAGTTTTGCCATGAAAATATTTTTCATGTTACTGTATTTGGTTATCAGAATCACCCTGAAAGCAAGGAACTTGACCAGGGTCACACCCTGAGCTGTAATCAGGTCGGTTTGGAACACAGACTCCTCATCAGTGCTGTCTCTGCCTTACTACTTCCCTGGTGCCCCTGCCCTTTTGAGCCTCCTCAGCCGGTCTCCGGCCCATCCCAGCCCCCCGTCCCGGGCTTGCCTCAGAGCCGAGGAGTCAGAGATCTGAGGAGATGGAGCAGAGGCTTAGCTTAGAAGAATAAATCCAGCTACTGCACCGGAAGTGGCCACTCTGCACCTGGCCCTGACAGGAGCTAGAGACAGCCCATATCCAGTAGACTCCACTTTCTTCCTCCTGTGTCACAGTAAGCAGGTTCGTTATATACTATTGCAGGTCACTTCTTTTCCACAGCAGAAAGCAGGAAATGTTGTGATTTGAAGATAGCAAATGGTATTTCCCTTCTCCTCCCTCCACTTTGCCAAGGCCTGCCTCAGAATGTAATATATCACCTTTCATGACTTCTTGTTTTGGCTTTAAAATAGTCTACTCTTAAATATTTATGGGGAAGAAAGAGGAAGTAAAACAAATATTTTTAATCACTACTATAAGCCAGGGAAGTTTACACTTAAAAACTCAGACACTCACACACAAAAAAGTTAAAATATAAAAGACTCTCAAATGTCAGGTAGTGATGTAGATGGGGAGCAACTGGAATGCCCAGGCATTGCTGACAGGAGTGTGAATTGGTACAACTACTTTGGAGAAATGATAGAGTTGACTACAGATAACCAAATGAATTCTCTCTGACCTATCAGTTACAAATTGGGGTCGATGCTTAATAGAAGGGAGTTCCCATGTTTTCTATAAAATAGATGTGAGAATGATCATAGTCTCTGTACTTGCAATAGCCCCAAATGTTCATCAACAATAAATAGAAAAATAAATCTTTTTATCTAAACTTAAACACAGGATGGCACACTTACGCAGTAAGATACTACAGAACAATTAGAAAGAACAAATTACTACCATACATACAACAACCCAGGTGACTGTCACAGGCTTAATAGTGAACCAAAGAATTCAGATACATAAGAGTGCACACTGTGTGACGCCATTCACAGAAATTCAAGAACAAGTAAAACCAATAGACAATGGTACAAGTCATAGTGGTGATCTTTGGAATGGGCACAAGGTATCCTTCTAGGGTATTGGAAACATTTGGATCAAGATTGAGATGGGCAGGGCTTACACAGCTGCATATTTCACAAAAACTCATTGAGCTACACACTTAAGATACATATATGTGCTGTTAACCCTCAACAAAAGAGAAAAAAAGAAAAACTCACAAATACCATAAGACAATGATCCTCAAAATATGAGTTCAACAGAGAATTCATCAGAAATACAAATTCTTGGCCCCACTACTGACCTATTGAGTCTGATAGGGAAGGAGTCTGGAGATCTATGTTTTTAACAAGGCAAAGTGATTCTAATGCACATTCAAGTTTGAACACTTCTGCCACAAAATGTAGGAATTACTAGAACTTCCTACATTAAAAAAAAATGAGGTTCATAGAGACAAAATAATACACCCTAGTAGAGCGAGCAAATACTAAGAAAGTGAAGTAGAATCTGAACCCATATCTGGCTCAGTCCCGTGCTCCTTTTACCTAACCACATCATTTCCCTCTGTAGAAATACGACTTGTGCAGAAGTGACGTGATTGGGTCTCTGCTATATTATCTTCATGAAGGAAAAGAGGATTCTAGCTCTGGGTTCTTGTGTGGCACACAGGACAGAATGGCAGGAGTTCAGTTTCACATGGTTTTGCAATAGAGAAAGCCAGCAGAGATCCATTTCCTAGTTTTCTTAGCCTGGTCTGGTGTAGGAAGAGTTGCTGGAGTTGAAGCTGGAGGAAATGACGGAGCTCAGGATTTGACGGTGCTATGGTTTATATCTAGATATTCCCCAAGAGCTTCGTGGGGTCACAGGCAGGGCTTTCGGGAGAGGACTGGACTATGCGGGAGCGATGGTGGACTTGCTGTCGGGAGATGAAGCCTGGTCGGGGAGGTAGGTCTCTGGGAGCATGACATGGAAGGACGTGCCTCCTTTCCCCACTCTTCCCTCCTCCTCTGCTTCCTGCTCGCCATGATGTGGGCAATCTCCCTCTGCCCAGACCCTTCCTCCAGGTCATTTCTATGCTCGAGCCTCCCGCACATGGAGCCAACACAAACCTCTCTTCCTTTAAGCTGCAGGGGTCGAGTATTTTGACCCAGCGAAGAGAAAAAATGACTAAGATAGAAGGCCTTGTAAACTGTGTTCCGGAACTCGGGCTTCGCCTTAGGAGCAGCTACACGTATACTATCTCTCCCTGTCACCCCACTACAAGCTCCATGAGGGTGGACACGATGCCTCCCACCCACCAGTTCGTACCCTACCCTTGACACGGCCCCTTGTCCAGTGACGGAAGCTAAAGGAAGATTTGCTGAACAAGTCAACGTATTCTGGAGGTGAAATGATTTCCTAAAAACTAGCTCTGGCTGTGGTATGGAAGACAAATTTCAAGAAATCAAATTTGGAAGCTGTGAGACTGGTTAGAAGCTAGACACAAGAATGCAAATGAAATTGCAAGGGGCTGGAGTACGGTTAGGGACTACAAGGCAAGTAAAATGATCTAGGCATTGGTCTTCCACTTACTCGACCCAGCGAGGCGTTTCACCAAGGAGCTGGATGTCTCTGGAAGTCTTTCCATCTGTAAAATGTGGGCAATCATAGTATGTACCTCACACAGTGGTGAGAATTAAATGAGATTTCAGCACAAGGCCTGATACATAGCCAGTATTCAAAAATGCTAGTTTAATGTTGCTGCTGCTGCTGTTCCAAACACAGGGCCCCGGAAAGAGCTTGAGTGGGCCATCCAGTAATCTTGTCACTGCTCTGCTTCACTTTGGGTCGGTCGCTCCTCTTCAATGGCCTGAGTTGCCTTGTCCATAAAATAAGAGATGTGACTAGCTGACCTGGTAGATCCTTTGGCACTCGTATTCCAAGCATGCCGAAGCTTTTTGCAGCCTGATTAGACAGACAAACACTGCATCATGGGAGTGGAGGAGACACGTTCAGCACGGAAATTTAGCACCTGCCCAATTTTTGGTTTGGTTCCTGTGACTTAGTGCAGTCGAACACCACAGAAGCAAATTGGAGGACAAAGAATGTTAACTGTAATATCTATTCAAGGGCCCTTTATTAGCAGAACTATTAGTGAGAGGAGGGGAGGAATCTACACATTTCTGAAATATCTGTTTTCTTCTTGCAAGGCAGGGAACAGAATTCAGGCTTTCAAACTGTTTATAAAGTAATCAGCATTAATTTGTTCTGTTCAGGTTTTAATTATACACTGTAGGCCATTCTGACAGGACACCACCACCGAAGAGTCTGTCAGAGGAGATAATTTCCCACCAGGATGACCACGCACCTCATGAATTATACATGAAACTTTGTTTCCTTGTGACTGTTGCTAAAAGATGCTGTCAGCTTCCTGAAATCTCAAAAGATCTGCAATTGTTTTTCGATAAGTCTAATTAGCAGGAAGTAGGTGGGGAGGTGTTAAGAATGACTTCCCGGCAATGTGAGACACCGAGAGACGAGAGGAGGCAGGGAGAGGGCCCCTCCCCAGCTTCTGACCCCAGTGGGCTCCACACAGCGTCGGCCTCCACAGGGGACGTGAGGTCCAGCCGGGATACCTCCTCCCATGGGCAGAAAGATTTACACTTGTCCTGCCTGACACCAAGCCCCAGCAAGCCAGCTTAGAACTCCAGACATAATTCTGTTATTCAAATGGGAGAAGAGTTTGATAGCTATGCTAATGACTTTTATCTGTGAAAACATAACTAATAGCTTGGTTTACATTTGCGTACATTTATGAGCATAATTTTAGCACATAATTTTATTGCACAATAAAACATAATGCAGCATTAGTCGGCTTCACACACACACAGAAAAGGGATACCTTAGAGTGATCTGCACGTAAACCTTCACACTGCATTTATACGACAGTATCATTTTAAAATGTTGGCCTGTTTGAATTAATGAAAGAGTCTCCCAGTTAACAATTAGCTGCATGAGGCCATTTCCTGTAGACATAATATTGGGGGTGATGCTTATGATTTGCTCCATAATTCATTGCAGCATTGATTGCTAAAGATTGGTTTTCAGCACTGTTGTTCTTACAGTTAAATTAGATTGAAGAGAGGTGATCCTCCTAACGTGGATGCACACAGACGTTCTTGGAGCCTCTACAGTGTGGTTCCCATTTGAGGACGACACCCCATAGGCAAAAGAGGCTCCCTTTGGGTTTGTGGAGGAGGAGACCTTGGGGATGGCAGCTGTA
>PVJO010005194.1:0-101194 GCA_004026905.1 Hystrix cristata
TGCCCACCCCATTGTGGAGTGGCGCTCCAGTGTTAATGGCAACAATACAGCTTCATGTGTCACAGCCTCGGGTAACAGCCATACATTTGCACAGGTATCATCTGTGACAATGGTGACACAGTGACACTGGAAGGAGGTGGCAAGTGAACACCCAGGTCCCTGCCCTCACCTCCTAACTCCTCAGCCTCTGTGTCCCCCCACTCTGTACCCCACCCCAGCTGCCCTTCGGAAACTTCCTGGAAGTGACAGATCACCGCCTCCCTCCCACCAGCAGCCCCATCTGGCAGCAGAGGATGCCCAGGAGCTGACGGGGCTCATTCCTACCCTAGACAGTGTCACCAGCCTCAGCAAGCTAGAACAAGCCTCCAGAGGCCAGAGAGGCCTGACTGCGGCCTGTCCATCCATCCCACCAGCGGAAGAGGCGGGAGGCAGCCAGGATCAAGCTCAGAACCACAAGGCCGGTGGGCTTCAGGATCAGGCCTCACCTATCCCCACACATGGGTTGGCCCAGGCTAGGCCACGGGGGACCCTCCCACTCCAGGTGAGCTGGGGGTCTGGAAGGCCGAATGGAGCTTAGTTAGCAACTCAGGCTCCTCGCCCTGGGCCCCACTTTTCCCAGAGGCCTCGGGGGCACCCAGCGGGTAGGCTTCCCGAGCCCGGCTGGTCCTGGCACAGGTGAGGAAGGCCAGGCAGGCCCCGCGGAGGCGCGCCAGGTCCCTGTGCGTGGTCTCACTGACGAAGCAGTACAGCACGGGGTCGGCGACACAGTTGAAACTGGTGAGGAGTAGGGAGAAGTGATAGGCATTGAAGATGCTCTTGGCAAACTCGCAGCTGGCTTCCCAGACGCTGCGCGCCAGCAGCAGCACGTGGTAGGGCAGGAAGCAGGCCAGGAAGATGACCACGGTGCTGAGGACCAGTCGCTGGATCTGGTCCTTGCGGCTCTTCTGGGTGCCGTGGCTCCGGCGCACGGCGCGCAGGATGCCCCGGTAGGAGGCCAGCAGCAGGCACAGGGGGAAGAGGAAGCCCACCAGGAAGCGGTAGTAGTTGATGCTGCGCTGCCAGGACTTGATGGGGTAGTGCTCGAAGCAGACCCGGTGCCGGTCTTTGTCCTCAATGACCTCCTGGTGCATGAGGAAGAAGATGCTGCTCAGTAGCTCCTTGGTCCAGATGACCACACTGACGCCCACAGCTGCCTTCAGGGTACGGAACTGGTGGAAGCGGAAGGGATGCGCCACAGCCAGGTAGCGGTCGATGGAGATGCAGCAGAGGAAGCCCACGCTGATGTAGATGTTCTCATAGAGCAGGATGCCACACACCTGGCAGGACAGGTCGCCGAGGGACCAATGGTCATGCTGCAGCACGTACTGCAGCCAAAACGGGAGCGAGCAGATGTAGAAGAGGTCCGCCAAAGTCAGGTTGCACAGGTACACGCCCAGCTCGTTCCGGGCCTTGATCTGCAGGTAGCCGAAGTAGAGGGACAGGCAGTTGGCCGGGAAGCCCACCACCAGCACCGTGACGTAGACCACCGGGGCCAGCGTCTGGTGGATGGTGTGGTCAATGGTGCAGCTCAGAGAGGCATTTTCTGCAGTGATGTTCCCCATCTTTGGGCTGGAAGGGGCCTCACCCTTCATGGGCTCAGGGACTCCCCACCGCCATCTTGTTTACAGAAGGCGGCTCAAGCTATATCAAGGGCAGGGCATCACTGGTGGTGGGCGAGCCCCTGCAAGTCAAAGGTGGGAAAGTCTTAGAATAATCACAGCTAGAATTTATATAGTGCCTACCGCATGTAAGGCATGGTTCTGTATGTTGCATTCGTTTCATTTATTAGGTATGATTGAAAACTATGGGAAAGTTTAAATTTTTTTAAAGAAACTATGACAGTAAAATACATATTGCCATTAATCTCCCTTAATACACTCCCTCTTGCTTGGAACACATTATTCCATAGCTCTTGCCACTTTCTGAAGCAGTTCTAGAAGTCTTCTTTCAAGGCAGCCTTTAGTTGGCTGCCTTGTGTGCTGAACTGATTCAAAATGTTTAGCTTTCATAGCCATTTTGACTTTGGGAAAGAGCCAGGAGTTACATGGTGCCAGATCCAGTGAATAGCATGAATGAGGACACCATAATACTCTATGAGTCTGCCTTTTCATTGGATGGCATTGGGTGACAGCATTCACTGTATTTTTTTTTTTAATCACTCCTTGTAAAGGCACTCATGAAAGAGGACTTTCCAGACAACTTCAGAAAATGGCAAGAACAATAGGATGAGTGTGTTCGAAACAAGGAGTTGTATTTTGAAGGGGGTTCCTGGCCATGTCTCTTTTACTGTAACATGTTTAATTTAAACATTCACCATATATTCTAATCACCTCTTACAGAGTCTACCAACCAACCAACTCCAGTGCAAATAAAATATCTAAATGAGTCACAAACAGAGATCCTGGAATGTGGCTTATGGCTCCCCATTCCTTCTCTGGCTTTATATATATATTCCCTATCCTTTCTTTATTTTCCTGTTCTCTTATTTGCAGCAAGTCCAGGAGATCTTAGGAGCATGAACCCAACCTGAGCCTTGCTCTCCAAGGAAGGCTCAAGGCAAACATGCATTCCAACCCACACACAACAGTGAGGGCCTCACCACCCTCAGCTACAGCAACAGTGTCACTCACATTTTTCCTACTTGTTCATGGGACTGCATTACTTAGGTCCATTATCTGAGTCCACAGCCCCTCCTGGGGGCCTCTCCAGGCAGTCTCGGAGGAGCTGTGGCCTTGTCCACATCCTACTGTGCTGTGGCAAGAAACAAAAGGTTCCTGTAGGGCCCAGCCCAGATTTCTGGGTGCTCCTCAGCAAGCACTACTTCTCCTGTCCTCCATGCAGCCTGGGAAAGGTTTCGGATCAGGGACCGAAAGACATGAGCACCAGGCCAGGGCCAGCCACTATTGGGCTGTACAAGTCACTTACCTTTAGAAAGCCTGTTTCCTCACCTGAAAAATGGAGATAAGGACACCTGCCTCTGGGGATCAGTATCAGGGCCACAGTGATAGATGTGAAGATGAACAGCATAGTTGTCTTTTTTTTTTTCCCCAAAGTGGAAAGAGGAGTCAAAGACAGTAATCTTAACTTGAATTAGAGAAAAGTTCACGTTGCTGAGAATTTAACACGGAGATACCAGATACATGAATAAGCTTGAACAAGATAGAATAAAATGTTTTGTTGTAATCATACAGTATTTATTCTATTATGTCTGGCTTTTTAAATTTAGTATAATGTTTTCAAGATTTGTCTGTGTTATAGTATGTGTCTGAATGTCTCGCCTTTTAAGGCTGAATGAAATGTTACTATATGCATGTGCAAACTTTCGTTTATTCATTTGTCAATGGATATTTTGGGTTGTTTCCACCTTCGGGGTATTTGTAATAATAATGCTGTAAACATGGATGTGCAATGACCCGTTCAAGTTTCCACTTTCAGTTTTTTAGGGTACGTGTCCAGAACTGGAATTGCTGGAACATATAGTAGCTGTCTTGAATTTTTGAGGAACCGCCATATTGTTTTCCATAATGGATACACCCTTTTGTATCAGCACTGCACACGGGCATCGTTTGTTGGTTTATCTGCTTTCACCTACATGTTTTGGTGAGGAGATGAAGGGAAGAACTCCACACAGCTGGCTAAGTCAGAACTGGGCCCACACTGTGGGGCCAGTCACTCTGCAGGCTCCTTTATGAAGATGTCAACAGCACCACAGGTTCCGGCATGGTCCCCAGGGGCGCCCGCTCAGAACCATTCCTGTGTGCCTGGGGTTCTCTAGCCCAGGTAAAATTCACCAGCAGGAAGATAAAATCCATTCTTAAGCACCAGGCTCCCAGGCCTCAACAAAATAGGGCAAATGAAGCCACCACGAAAACATGTCCTGTCAGGTCTTGGAAATTCCCTGAGAGTCACCAGGCCTTGTCTGCTCCAGTCTGCTGTTTACAAGTGGTGAGTGTGTGGCTGTGTGGGGTAGGGCTGGGGTGATGGTTTGTAGCTTCCTCTTTCCTAGGCCAGCAGTAAGCTAAATCTGGCAACCCAAGTCAGAAATATTCAAGTCGGCAGAGCAGAGGAGAAACGTTTACTATGCTTGGATTAAAGCACATCCTAAGCTCATTGTGGAGCAAAAATACAGTAGGACTTCGATTTGGGTGCACCGGAATTCCCTGGAGCTTTGTTAAGACAGATTGCAAAGCCCCACTCTCCAATTTCTGGACTCAGTGGGTCTGGGGGGGGGCGCTCAAGAATTTACATTTGGAAGAAGGTTCTAGATGACGTGGATGCTGCTGAACTGCTGGGCCATGGACCACACTTTGAGCAGCAAGGCACTGGGCGAGTCGAGGTCCTGGGCTCAGCTTTACACACACATCCTGCACAAGTTCCCAAGGCAGGGAAGCAGAAGTATAGAGCTGTGGGCAGAACCGGAGCTCAGCCAGTGGGCATCTCCAGACTGATTCCAGGTCTCAAGAAATAGTGACTGAACCTGTCCAAGTGCCTATAATCTTTTATTTGCAAAACATTTTACCATTTACAGAACATTGTACTTTTGCCCTCTTGTCTTATCTTTGCAACAATCCTGTTATTGTCCACACTTTAGATGAGGAAACTGAGGTCCAGACAAATGAAGCAGCTTGCCCAGGGTTTCATGGGACAAGTATTTGTGGCACAGTACAATGTCCACAGCACCAGCCTAGACATGGGTGACTGAGAGATAAGCAAGAAAGGGGTTGCACCCTCAGGGAACCTCCGTACTCAGAAGACAGGGATTCCACAAGCTCCACTCACTGCCATGTGCAGCAGTGTCTGGTGGGTGCCAGGGGCGTCCCTACCACACACATTCAGTGTCAGTTTGTTCTTTTCACTTCCATGCCCACTCTGTGTGGCATGGCATTGCCTCTGGGGTTCCAGTCCCATTATACTCTGGTGACTCCCAGACCTCTCCCAGGGCCGACGTTGCATAAGCTGCTCCTATTGCCGCATAGGACATGCTGAGTGAGGCCCATGCGGCTCCATCATTTTCTCCTCTAATATGTCCTTGGAAGAGGTGCTCTACCTGCCCAACGCTCATGTTGGGTGCCTGGCCTTCAGTTTCCTCCCTCATCTTCATCTCCAGCATTAAACTATATTATTTGTAACCCCTACGCACTCACCACATCCATCTCCTCTTTGGCTTTCTCACAAGCACCCTAACTTGGTTTGGTCAAGATATCCTCCCTCAGAGCAGCAACCGCATCCTGTTGGGCTTCCTGTCTCTGTCTTTTCACCTTGATGCTGCCCTTTAAAACACAAATCTAATCACATTATATCTTGCTTCAATGGCTGTCCAATCATTCACCTACCCATCTATCAACTTGCTTATTTACCCATCCATCCATCCATCCATCCATCCATCCATCCAGTTCTCTATTCATACAACACTCAGTGAATTTCTGTCACATAGAAGGCATTACATTCAATACTGACCCCCTAGAGTCAAGTTACTTTAGACTTTTGAGGAAGGGGAGAAAACAAAAGAAACAAGCTCATAATAAAAGGACAGGATTTTATGGCATTATTGGAGACGAACTAACCCAGTCAGGAAAGCCTGTCCTGAGCAGTGACAGCCGGGCTGCACTTAGGAGGAGGAAGGGCTGCCCAAGCCCAGCAGAGCTTCTGCCTGTGGAAAAACACGTGCAACACGTCGAATGCATGCGGGAGAGAAAGAGTGCACTTGGGGAACTGAAAGTAGCTTGGCACGACAGGATCTAGGTATGAGGTGAGCCTGGCCAGAGAAGAAACAGCAAAAAGCTGTAGAAACGACAACTAATTAGAAGGGAGGTAGGTTACCGGGCAACTCTGAAAGGTTCCTCAATTTCTAGTCCTTGAGGCTCTCAAAAATGATTGCTTACCTGGATGGATGGACGGATGGAAAGGTGGATGGGCAGACAGGTGAGTGGGTGGCTAAGTGAAATGTAGATGGATAGATAAGTGAGTGGGTAGACAGATGAATGGATGACAGTGTAGGTAAGTGAGTGGATAAGCGGATGGATGTGTGGGTGGATTGGTGGGTGGGCTGGTTCGTGGGATGGAGGAATGAATGGGTAATAGATGAATGATGAATGAGTGATAGATGGGTGGGTAGGTGGATGAATGGGTAGAGAGATTGAGGGAAGAGCTGATGAGTAAGAGGTAGATGGATAGATGGAGGCGTGAATGGGCAGACAGGTGAATGAATGAGTGAGTGGACAGGTGGGTAGGGGTGGTGGACAGGGAGATGGGTAGGGAAGTTTTGAGGCTGGGTTCTGCAGCAGGGATGTCATGGATAGAATCGGGAAAGGGAGAAAGAGGATCTCATGGCCTCACTCAGGCTGCCAGAGCTGGATGGAAGGTCCTGCTTTTCACACAGGCCTGGTCACAGCCGGCTCTTGCTTCTGCCATTCCCTGAGGATAGGTGCCCCCAGATGGAAACTACACCTTGCCAGGAGTGTCCCTTCTCTACCTACTCACCAGAAAGCCTTGCTCCACAAAAAGCAAAGACCACATTTGATACAGAAATGTTCTGCAAATGGAAAACAGGATGGAAAAACGAAGCCACATCTCTCACAAGCCCTCCATTTGCCAGGCACGTTTCTGTATATTCATTCCCTCTTTCAACACCACACTCATGCGCCTCCACTTTACAGATGAAGAAACCTGAGGCTCCAAGAGATGAAACAACCTGTACCAGATTCTGTAGCTTGGGTATAGCAGGCCAGGTTTTCAGCCCAGCTGGAACACACTTTCCTTTACACCTTGCTCTTTTGCTGTTCATCAGGTGACCCTGAGCAGCTGCCCTCACCCACCAGGCTCAGCCAAGCTCCAGGTCTCAGAGCGGCCACTTCAGCGGTCAGCAGGCTGCATCCTGGGCTGGTTCCCTGCACCCAGAGGATGCTCTACCAGCCAACTATTCCTTCAACACTCACTCAGGGAAGAAAATCTACTATGTGCCCAGTCCCTGGTCTCCCAAGGTGGAGGGCACTGCAGGAAGGAACTAAAACATCAATTTTATCATCCAGCTAAGAAACTGAAAAGATACTACACACAAAGTGACTCAATGCCTAGAAGCACATGTTTAGACAAATGCTAATCAGGGTAGCAGGCTTCATGGATTCTAATGACCAAGGGAAATTAAGCCCCAACAGGAAGGTAGCACCTCTTTGTCAGGAGCCAGTGGTCTCTTACAGGTTCCAAGTCGGGGCGGGGAGGAGCCTGTGTGCTAGCTTTCAGCTGGCACATAAACAGTAATCTCATTCGTCACCCCCTCTTGTGAGTGGGGCACTTGGGCACGCACAGACAGTTACTCATGGTGCCAGGCACTGTTGGTGGGGGCTAGCCCACAGAGCTGTGGGGTTTCCAGCCTGCCTGGCTTCCCGTCCCCAAGGGTGGCCAACCTTCCACACTTCCCACAACCTGTTTCCTTTCCTAAAAGAGGTTATTTCCCTCTGAGGAAGGTGTAGAAAGCAGACCGAGTTTTTCTTCAGTTCCCATCTTTCCCTCAAATGGCCCCATTCCCACAACAAAGGGACAGAAAAGTCTCATTTCTAAAGCCCTTGTAGCAGTTTCAAAGTACAGTCCCATCTGAGGCCACCAAGACCTGGAGTCAGGTGGGGCTGGCATTGCTAACCCATGTTACAGAACCAAAGCCCAGAGAGGCTAAGCCAGTCACTCAAGCCTCCATGGTAAGTCAGGGTGGGTCTGAATCCAGAACCCAGGGACTGAAGCACCAACTTGCTGCCTTGAAGCTTTTTGACCACAGCCCATAGAAAGAAACACACTTTTCACTGGGACTCAGCCCATGCAGGCACATCCACACATACGTTTATGCACAAAGAAACAAACTTCCCCTGAGCAACACTTACCTTGACATTTTCTGTTCTATTTCATTTTTTACATGCAGCTCATGAGCTACTAAATGGATTTCCTGACCCACAAATGGGTCAGTTTAAAAACAGCAGGATGGTCCCCTGCCTGTGTTGCTTAGCTTCTCCTAGACCCTCCAAGTCCCAGGAAGGCAGCGTGGTCTCTACAGAGGGCAGGCAGGGAGCAGGCAGGCAGTGGGCAGTGAAGTCTTAGCCTCGGCGGCTCCCGGAGTGAGGACGGAGGGAGTTGTCTGGTGGGAATCTGCTCTGCCCCGGCCTGCCCAGCTGGGCTCTGCCCTGCACCCTCCAGCAGCCAGGATCCTGCAGCAGCTCCGCAGAGCCTCGGTGGCCCTGCAGCCAGGATGAGCTCTCCCCGCCGCGATTTCCCGCAGACTGAACCTCCCAGCTCCGACTAGAAAATCCCCAGCCAGAAGCTGCCCATTCCCGAGCTGAGGCAGAATCATGTGAACTCCAATCTGCTGTCAGGCTGGGCGGTTGCCGAGGAACCACACGCCAACAGGAGGGCGAGGGCGACGGAACTGCTCCCTCCTCGTATCCTCCATCCTCCAGGCTTTCCACACACCCAGGTGGGTGAGCAGTCCTGCCAGCAATGCTGAGACCGCAGCTGGGGGGCAGGTGCCCTCGGGCACTGAGAGTACACAGGAGGAACAGGCTGTGCTGATTCTATCCATTGAAACAAGAGGGACAGGACCGTGTCCTGTTCCAAGGTCCCCAGTGGAGCCCCTCAGGTCCACCACCCAGACGACTATAGTATACTGTGGTCACTGCTGTAGTGGGGACATGGCAAGGACAAGGACAACAAGCAGGGACAGAGGAAGCTGTTTGCACTCCTATCCTCAAGCTGTTTCCCTTCCCCAGGGCAACCAAGATCTGGGTCAGTGGGTCTCAGCCCTGGCTTCGTGCTTCAGAAAACACCCAGGAGCCTATAAAAATTACTAGTGCTCAGGCCCCACCCAGGCTAATTAAATAGGGCGGCATCTTAGGGTTTCAAGCCTCCCCAGATGGCTAAAGTGCTGGCAGGGTGGGCAACCACTGTTGTGGCAAAGATGGATGGGGTCAATGGTTCTGGGTGAGAATAAGTGAAGAGCAGTGTTTGAAACAAAGCAGCCCAGAGCAGGGAGCAAGCACAGGGCTCAGCCTGGTGGGCTCTTCTGGCTCTCAGGAGCACTCACTCAAGCCTCCTTGTCCCCTCACCGTACAAGAGGGCACAAAGGACCACTGGAGGTTACCTAGCTCAGCTCTCATTTGACGTGTGGGGAAGCTGAGGCTCCAGAGGCAGAGGCTCTGGGCCAGGGCCTGGCTGCTGAGGGATGGCAGAGCTGTGACTGAAGCCTGCTCTTCTGCCTCAACTACCTCTCTCCAAGGGAGGATCCTTGGAAATTGACACCTTTTGGAGCCAGGAAGCCAGTACACACCCTGCATGAGGCCCTGGGGGACATAACTTCTCCCTACCCCATCATATATATAGTCTATAGTCCTGTTGGGGGACTGTATTGGTAGCAGATGCTACCACGTAGCAGGCCTTTTTCAGCTGTAGATACATGAGTTGCTACTTACAGGCCCTAAATCACAAGCCAGGCTGCCACTTGTTCTGGTGCAGTGATCTGCACTTAGACACAGACACTGAGTTGTAGAGGTGTGACTGGTCTTCTCTGTTGTCACATGGGATGACCTGGGAGTTAGGAGTGCAGGATCAATGGTGACTGTCTGGCTACTCCCAAGTGACCCCAACAGAGAGAGCACCTATGGTCCTCCCCACAGGGCAGCCCAGCCTAACAAGACACACAGATGTGGGTTGTTGATACTGTCACCTCTATACCATCTGCACCTGCAAGTACCACTGATGGCACCATGACCTCTCCTTCCCTTGGGACTCCCTAGGTCCACAGGTACCCCAGGCTGTGCAGGCCCCCAGCTGGCAGATGCACCCATCCCCATCATGGGTAGGAGCCTCTCCTCTCTCCAGGCCAGGGGCCTCCTTCCCTTCCCTCTGGGCCTCGGGATGCCTCTTCAGCCTTACAGAGTCGGTGGAGCCCGCCCACAGAGCCCACAGAGCCCACGCTGTGTTCTTTGGTGCAAGGATCTTGTTTTTAAGCAAAAGGAAGAAGGGAAGACAGGAAGTAGAAGTGACAGTGTAAAGTGACTTGAGGTCCTAAAGGACCCTTAATCTGCATTCCGCTCAACTTCTCTGAGAAAACCTACAGCTACTACTTAGTGAGCCTGTCATAAAACTGTAGCGGTCAGAGAAGCCCTGCCCCACCCCCCGACCTCGCTTCCGCCCTCCAGCCCACAGTGGAGAAGGTGAGCAGGGGATGCCAGAGGCATTTGCTGGAGGGTGAGGAGCCAGAACCCAGCACCCCACCCCACCCCTGTGGCCCTGCCCATCCCGGAAGACAGAGCACCTCAACAGTGCCAGGCCTGCACTGGCCTCATTTTCTCACCCCTCCCCCCAGTGGTAGCAGTCAGGAAGCACCATGAACCCCCACTTGGATGGTGACCTCAGAAGGCTGGATGTCCCTCTCCTGCCCCAGCACAAATGTCTGCTCCTGGGACCTGGTTCTGAAGGGCTGCAGACTTTTCTCAGCTGCCCTGGGAGCTGCTTTGAGGGCCACAGTCTGAGGCCACCAAGCCTGTGGGTACCATCTTGTCTGCCAGAGGCCTAGGCAGCCTGGGAGTCAGCAAGGAGAGGACCCTGGGGTCCCTCCCAGGCTGGTGGCACCATGCACGGCCTCCAGCACATGGCAGCAAACCCACTTCCTGGCCCCATGGCCTTGAGAATCATGTACCCTACTGACCAATGGACTCTGTGAGAGTCAAAGGAAGTGAGGCAGAGCAAGTGCCTGCACTTAGTAGGTCCTTAGAGAGAGTAGCAAGGATGCTATGATCACCGATGACGGTGGCAGTGCTCCATCATCTGACTCCCCTAGAGAGTGGAGGATGGCAGCCAGCTTGGTAGTGTTCACTATGGACACTGCCTTATTCCCCGCTGGGGTCTGCAGGGGCTCAGATCACTGTACAAGGCAGTCAGGGTGAAGGCCTGAGAGGCTCCTGGGAGCTCTGACAGACACAAGTGAAACTTCAAATTAACCATCTGCAGCATGACAGCTGGGCCTTTACTAACTTGTATCCCTGGAGAGTGGCCTTGCACTTCAGTGCACACTTGGTCACCTGCACACCTAGTGCTACTGCACTGCTGCAGGCTGAATGGGGGTCGAGTCTGAACTCAGGGTGGTTTGCTACAAGAGTCAAGGTACAAGAGGGGAGTAACAATGTGGCGGACTAAGTATTGTGGTCAATTTGAGCAGTAACGCCCAGCTGGACTGAGCTGGTGTGGTTCTGTGTGTAGAAGATCCACCTGAAGATTATTGCCAACACAGCCTAAAGGAGAACAGGAACAGAAGATAGGGGCTGGCTGTTTCCCAGGAGGAGCTCAGTTGCAGCTGGTTCTCTTGAAGGGAATTTGGCTATTCTTGTCGCAGAAGGAGCTCGGGGCCTTACTATCATCAGGGATGGCTGCTGTTCACTTTGGGGGAGCTCTGGTCTTCATCTCTGCTTTGAGCATCGTATCCTGGCTCCAGTATGGATTCTTCAGCCTTTTAGTGCAGACAGAGATGTACATGGGACAGTGCTATGGGCTCCCAGCCCTTGATTGGATCTTTCAGGTCTCTAGTCTACAGACAGACGTTCTGCACTCTTCCTGCAATTGACTTGTGTGCATGAATGTTGTAATGTGTAAATGTCCTGTATTAAATCTGCTCTCTTGCAAACCACTGGCTCTGGAAAGGTAACTAATACAGACAGAAATTAGTACCGGAGAAGTAGGGTCCTTGCTGTGATGTTGCCTGGCCATATGGCTTAAGAGCCTTTGGAATTAATTTGGAAAGGCTTTGAGCGACTGGCCAAAGAGGCAGCCCTGGAATGCTCTAAATTTATTATATGGGCGACTTGGTCAGAGCCTGGAAAACCAGAGTAACAGATGGAAATGCTGCCGGTTAGGATGAGGCTCGGGAGGCCTCTGTTGAGAAAGACTGCATTGGCTGCTGGATCCCAGGCAATACTGCCTGAGTAGGACAAAAATTTCATTGCAGTATGGTGTTGGGACAGCAGCATAGTTACTTTTGAAGGCTTTCGGCCAGATCTATGTTGGAAATTGAGAGCAGAGAGCCAGCAGAGTGACCTAAAGGCTTGGCTTAGGGGCGAGCTGTGGACTGCAAGAATGAACAGGGGAGAATGTGGTTGTGGTGAAGAAACAGGAAAATGGAAAAATGACCTGAGGCCTTTTATCAGAAGGTAAGAGTGTATTTGGGGTGCAGGAGATACTTTGGGGTGTTTCTTAGTGTTGCCATGCTCTGTTGTTAAAGTTAATGGAAATCAAATGAGTTATAAAATCTGAAGCCACATGTTTTAATGTGAATACACTGTATTGGTAAATTGTACTTTTTTGCTGTGGGGTGCTGGGGATCGAGTTCAGGGACTTGGGTTTGCTAGGCAAGCGCTCTACCACTTGAGCTAAATCCCCAACCCAATAAATTGGATTTTGTAAACAAATTATTTATTGTTTTAGAACAAGCAAGAGAGAATGGAGTTGTTTATTTGTATATATAGGTGTAGTTTGGGGACACCTGTTTGTAATCAGTGTTAAGCATCCTTTGAATATTTGTTTCTGGTGTGGAAATGAGTGAAATAATTGTATTGTTAATGTAAATCTGAATAGACCAAGACACGTTGACTCTTTACGAATCTGCCCCTGGAGACTATGGTCTAAAGAAATGTGTCTGGTTATGAAGTAGACCAGGGCTGGATTGTGGTGGACTTATTGTGGTTAACTTGAGCAAGAATGTCCAGCTGGACTGAGTTGGTGTGGTTCTGGGTGTAGAAGATCCACCTGAAGATTACTGTTGACACAACATAAAGGAGAACAGGAGCAGAAGATAGCAGCCAGCTGTGTCCCAGGAGAAGCTCTGCTGCAGCTGGTTCTCCCAAAGGGAACTTGGCCGTTCTCGTTGCAGAAGGAGTTCAGGGTCTTGTGGTTGTTGGGGACTGCTGCTCTTTGCTTCAGGGGAGCTCTGGTCTTCGTCTCTGCTTTGAGCATCGTATCCTGGCTCCAGTATAGATTTCTTCAGCCTCTTAGTGCAGACACGATGTACATGGGACAGTGCTGTGGGCTCCCAGCCTTTGGTTGGAACTTTCAGGTCTCCAGTGCATAGATAGATGTTCTACACTCTTCCTGCATTGGGCTTGTGTGTGTGAATGTTGTAATTCGTGGATGTCCTGTATTAAATCTGCTCTCTCGCAAACCATTAACTCTAGATATGTAACTAATACAAACAGAAGTCCCGAAGTGCCCAGCGCCCAGGTGTTCTCGGAGTTGGAGGAGAGCTCGGAGCTACTCAGTATGCAGAGCAACCATCGTCCTTCCCGAACCTGAACGGTGAACCAGGGACCGCGCCGAGAGCCTTCTGATTACTCTCCATTTGAATCCTCACATCGACGCTGTGCCACAGGGATGAGGCAAATGAGACTTGGAGACTATAAGTGGCTCTCTCAGGGTCACACAACTGGTAAAGAGCAGAGCTGTGACTTGAGCCCAGGGCTGTCTCACTCCCAAGGACGAGGGCTCTGGGGCACTTCATTTATGTCCTATTGCTATTATAACAAACTGCTGCAAACTTAGTGGCTCAGAACAACACAGTTTTCTTATTTTATGGTTCTGGAGCTCCAAAGTCTGACATAGGTCCTACTGGGCTAAAATCAAAGCATTGACAGGGCCTCATTCCTTCTGGGGGCAGGGGAGTCTAAGTGACAGTCCCCATCCCCGCCTTTCCAGGTTCTAAAGGTTTGCAGCATTCCTTGGCTGGGACATCCTTCCATCTTCGAAGCCAGTGGTGTGACTTGAGCCTGTCACAGGGCATCGGGTAGTGCATCTCCTAAGGTCAGCTGATTAACAATCTTAATTCCACCTGCCACCTTAGTTCCCCTTTGCCATATACAACCACACAATCACCGGTTCTGGGATTGGGAACTGGACATCTTGGGTTGGAGAATTACTCTGCCTCCCACACCCACCATGCTATACAGATTTAAAAGCTTCTACAGCAGCACTTCTGAAATGTCAGTGTGGGCAGAAATCTCCAGGAATCTTCTTGAAGTACAGTTTCTGGTTCAGTAGGTCTGAGGTGGGCATTCCTGACAAGCTGAAACCCACCTTTATCTCTTTATTCCCAGTGATTAGAATGATGCTGGCTTTGCACACTATATGCTTGATAACTGAAAGTGGTGGTAGGAAGGAAAGGAGGGAAAGGAAGAAGGAAGGACAGATATCTGGCTATTGCTCTCTACCCCCACCCAAACCAGGACAAAGTCCAGAGCAGTGAAACCAAAGCCGCTTGGACCAACTGGCAAAGTGTGGCAAGGGTAGCTGTGCTGGGCCTCCGGCTGGGGGTGCTTGGAGCTGTACCCTGAGAGCAGAGGGCAGGCAGCAGCAGGCTGAAGGGGAAGGAAGGAGGGGGACTCTCACCCCTTGACACTCTGAACCGGGGCCTGATCTATAGTCTACCCTCTTCCTGGCCTCTGCTCCTCTTTCCAAAAAGTCCCTCATGCACCATTTTCATGTTCTACTCCCCAGTCTTCAAGATCAAATTCCACCGCTGCCTTCAAACTATTCAAAACACTGTTTCCGGGGTGCCCTCAGGACACCACCATCAGTCCCCCTTTGGTGCTGGTTTCATGCAGGTCCCCGGGCCCTGCCTGGGACTCAGAACCTCTTAGGGATGAAGTCAAGAGGCTGCATTTTTAAGTTCTCCTGGGGGTTTCTAATAGCACCACAGCTTTGAGGCCCAGCTCCAACGCCACCCCTCGACATGGTGCTGGCTGGCACCAGCTGGGAACCTATCTTCCTCCACTCTGCAGTACCGACTCCAGCCTTCTCTGGGGCCTTTTAAGCCTTCCCTGGCTGGCTTGTGACTTCCTCAAGGTGACACCCGGATGTTTTATTGCTTCGTGGCCATAAGAGTTGGGTCAGGACTCCTCACAAAGAGAACAGTTAGGAAGCTTCAAATGACAGCTGGGGACGCAGGGTGGAATGCTTGGTGCCTTGAGTTACTGCCACGTGTGAGGCACGGTGCTTTCCCCGGGCCTTTGAAATGCTCACTGCGGGCCTGCCAGGCAAACATCATCCCAGCTTTACCACTTGACAGAGACTTAAGGCCGCATGGCTGGCAAGTGGCAGACTGGACTCAAGTTGAGTCTGCATTCACTGCATTTTAATAATCATCACACAACTCATGGGAGTGACAGGTATGGATGACCTGTGAGTGCCCATCTCCCTCTCCAGAGCATGAGCTGCATGAGGAAGAAGCTCGGTCGGTGTGTCTTGTCCTTTGCCAAGGACAACGTATACCAACTATGTCCAGGGCCAGAGTGAAGAAGTGACTCTACCTCCCATTTCTTCTGCAGGCTGCCTGGAAGGCAGTGTGACTGAAAATGAAGTAAGAGGCTAAGGAACTGGAGGAGACAGACAGGATACGGATGAAGCAACAGGAAGAGGGCGGGCTTTGACCCGCAGGGTGTGTGTGGCTGGCCCTGTGTGAAACTGCACCACCATGGATGCTAGCTGCCCAACGAGACATGTCCAGCCAGAAGAGGCTGTAGGCTGAGAAAAATCAGAGTGGCTGGGGATGCTTCCTGCTTCAGGCTGCAGCAGAGACCGTGGGCCTTGGAGTTACCATGGCAACTCTGGGCCTGCAGCCCCCACCGCCTCCTGCCTCCCCATCCAGAGTGTTCCACCCCATCAATTAATAACCGAATAATGTATGACAACAGTCCCAGCAAACTCGCAGGCAGGAGCCCTCTCGAAAACAGACTTTTCCAGGCAGTTGAAAGCCACAAAGATGCTCATTACACCTGATCTCAGGTCACCTGCTAAAATCTATTTTCCTGAATCTAAATTACTCTCTCTGGCTTCTCTCTCTCATTTTATAGGCATAGTCCTGGCAGAGATGGGCACTGAGGATTCCCAGGGAAACAGATGCAGGATGCCTGCTCCTTCAGCCCTGAGTCAGGGCCAGGGACACTGATTCTGTGATAAGGCCCTTAACATGAACGTCTGTGCCTCTGCTAGCCCTCTCCTGGGAGAAACCTTGCATCTTTGGAAAAGGTAAATTGTGGCATGCTGGGTGGGGGTCTAAATCCCCTTCTCTTGAGCCCAGGTAGGCCCTGAAGAAACAGCTTCTGAGTCTAGGCCTGAAGAAGCAGGCATCTCCCACATCCTCTCTCTGGGGTTGATTGCTCTTCAAACCTCAGTGCCTCTTTCTCAAAAATCACATGACTATAGGTGCCTGGGTTGCTTCTGTGTCCTCTATTCTATTCCATTGGTCTACATCTGTTTTTGTCCCAGTACTATGTTGTTTTTGTTACCATGGCTTTGTTGTAGAATTCGAAGTTGGGTATTGTGATGCCTCCAGCTGCTTTGGCTATTCTGGGTCTTTTGAATTCCATATAAATTTTAGGATTATTTTTTCTAGTTCTGCGAAGAACATTTTTGGTATTTTGATAGGCATTGCATTAAATCTGTAGATTGCTTTGGTCTATGTAGCCATTTAAATAATATGGGTTTTGCCAATTCATGAACATGACAAATCTTTCCATTTTCTACTGTCTTTCTTCAATTTCTTTCTTCAGTGTTCTGTAATTTTCATTTAGAGGTCTTTCACCTTGTTGGTTAGATTGATTCCTAGGTATTTTATTTTGTTTTGAAGCTATACTACCTTGGTATAGTCCCAAAAGAAGTAAAGACAGCATACTATAGTGACATCTGGATAGCCACGTTTGCAGCAGTGCAATTCACAACAGCTAAACTGTGGAAACAGCAGGTGCCCATCGGTAGATGAATGGATAAGGAAGATGTGGCACATATACACAATGGAGTATTATTCAGCCATAAGGAAGAATGAAATCGTGTCGTTTGCAGGAAAATGGCTAGAACCAGAGACCATCAGTTTAGGTGAAATAAGCCAGTCCCAGAAAGTTAAATAGCATATGTTTTCTCTTATATAAGCAATTTAAAATAGCTTTTTAAAAAACAAGGATAGATGACAGGAAAGTAGAGGTAGACTTTCAGAGTTTGGGAAGGGCATTGGGGGGAGGGAGAAGGAAAGAGAGGGGGGTGATGGGGATGAAAATAATCAAAATATGTGTGTGTGTGTCCCAGTGTACTAGAATGGCTCTCTGTATTCTGCATCACTAATGTGTACCAATTTTTTAAAGCTTTAGTATAAAACAGAAAAACAAAAATAAAAACAGCTAAGACTTACTGATAGTAAAAAATGAAAACACAACAACAAAAACCTGAGTGCCATACTGTGAGGAAGCCCAGGAGAAGCCAAGGCCCTGGTGGCAGGCGCAGCTGTGCTCCCAGGTGACAGCCGGACTGGCCTCCACCAGACACGTGGAAAAGGGTCCTCCAGGCTGATGCTGCAGGAGCAGGGAGCCGGCCGTCCCCACCAAGCCCGGTCAAATCACACACTTCTGAGCAAAACACACGCACATTCTCTTAAACTGGTATCATTTAGAGTGGTTTGTTATACAGCCTCGGGTAACTAGAACACAAATATTAGCTTTCCCCCGTATCACTTCAGGGCTATCATATGCTGGATTCGTCTGTACAGGTACCTGAGTTTAATTTTTGTAACAATTCTGTGAATTGGATATTACGATCTCCATTTTCCCCTCAAGATACGAAGACTCCCAAAGGTAAAGCGTCTCCTTTGGGGCCAGCCAGCCGGGAGGCCGATGTTAAACTCACACTCTGCTCCTCTCCACCGCCACCCACAGGCACACTGCAGTGGCTACGGAGGGCTCATTCCTTCCATTCTGCTTCCTGCCAGATGAGTCTTCCTTCCCTACAGTGTGTGCTTTACCCAGAAAAATAAAAACACAGATTCTCAAAGTTGACATGTAGGGGCATGGCAAGGCTTTCCAGCTAAAGGTGTGCATAATTTCATAACGCACTAGGAAGTAAATTCTACTGTTACGCCCATTTCTCAGAAGGAGACACCAAGGCGTAAACACGGGTGATTTAGGCTGGGATGTGGAGGGCAGGGGGGAGGGGAAAGAAGAGAGGTGACTTGCCCAAGGTAACAGCTCTAACAAAAGGAAGGGGTAGGATGTGAATGTAGGAAGAGGGGTCTCCACAGAGAGGACTTAAATCTACATAGAGCACAGCGTCTGGCCGAGCCCAATTATTCTCCCCTCCTCCCTCTTGGAAGTTTACTCTTGGGAGCAGGAGGAGCGAAGCAAGTCGTAACCTCGTCAGCTCCGACTTGCGGGATTTCAAACCATTCTTGAGTCTCTCTTCTCCTCACAGCCCCTCTGTGAGATGGCAGTGGATAGTACTTATCTCCGTTTCACAGCCACAGCCAGTCACCCGCCAAAGCCACACAGCCTCTGCTTCCAAGCAGAGCTCCGTCCTGCCCACCGAAACCCCGGAGACCTCGCTTCCCTCGCGCCCTGGACCCAGCACCTGGCCACCGCGGTCCCTCCTCCCGGGCTCGGGTCCCTGGGCCAGGGCCTTCTCAGTGGGGCCTTTCCGTTACCGCAGAGAGGGCCCGGCATCCACTCAGTGGCAGGGACGTGTGCTCCGACCTCAGTGCCCCTGGTGCGACAGATGCCTTTTGCAGAAGAGGGACCGCGCGGATCGGGGTAAGGAAAGGAAAGTCCCGCACGGAATCTTTGGGTCACTCGTGGCGCCGAGCTCTGGGAAATGAAGGGTTAGCGGTCTTAGCTATTTTGCGGGGAAGTAATTACCAGGTGGCTAGGGAGCCGGCCGACCGGGTGGCTGCTAAACCTAGCGGAGACCACAGGCGGAGGCTCCCCGCCCGGGAGAGACACGCCGGTCGCCGCGCCGGCGCTCGGGACAGACGCCGGGTTCTTAGCCAGCGCCGCGTCGGCGGGGGGCCGGCTCCGGGAGCGCCGCCTCCTCCTCCGCCCCGCACCCGCGCGCTGCCCCGCGCGCGAGCCCTCTGTGCGCGCTCCCGGGACCCGAGACCTGCGAGAGGGAGCGCTTGGCTCGCGGGACTCGTACCTGTGCAGCGACAGTGCAGGACCTGGCCGCCGTCACCCTGCGCGGTGCCCCTGCTTCCTGCCCGCGCGCACACAGCCGGCACAGACGGCCTGCAGATGCCACCGGCTCCCTTCCTCCTCCAGAAGCGGGGCCACGTTTCCCCTGATCCCTCCAGGTCCCTCCCCCATCAGGCGTCAGGCGCGCCCAGACCTGCCGGTCCACTCCCTGCCTTTCACACCGACCGCAGGCCACAGGCTGGGCGCCTACCAGGGACGCCGAGGTGGCGGAGGCGGTGCACAACTGTTCCAGAGGTGCAGCACCCGCCCCCCATCCCCACCAGGGGACAGGCTCCCGAGAGCTGTGTGGGGCTCAGAGCGAGCCTGGCTGCCAAAGGACAAGGGTACTTCTCTGGCTACTTGCGCTCCCAGGGCCGCTGGCTGTGAGTGTAGAAGAGCGGATGGTGCCTTTGCTCACGCAGTGTCCCCAGCTCAGGGCACATCACAAGCCACTCAGTAAATATAACTGGAGCTGCTGTTCTGGGCCTCTCTGCACCTGCCCTGAGCTCAGTGTCCCCCCAGCAGGACCCGGCCTGGGGTTCTGCCCTTACCCCGCTGCCTCCTGGGTCGGTCCCTGCTCAGTGACCCCACAGTCTGTGTCTGCAGCAGGGGTGCCAGGGGCCGCACGAGAATCTGGTTTTGTTGAGAATTCAAGGCCTTATGCCCTCTGGCCCACATGTGCAGAAATGATAGTACAGAACAGTAGTTACACCTTGTATTTACTGCGCACCTACTGTGTGCCCCGCATTGTTCTAAGCACTTAAATACATTTAACACACTGATCCTCAGACTCTATGAGACACTCACTGCTCTTACTACCATTCCATATGAATGAGGCACAGAGAGGTCAAATAACTCACCCAAAGTCACTCAATTATTAAATAAAGGAGGTGTTGGGATTGAAATTCGGGAAACTGGGTCCAGAGCCCTTCCTACCACTGTTACCCTGGTTCTTCCACACTCTGCTTTTTCACAACTACACACCTTGGCTCCTGCAGCTGTCCCCCACAGAAGACCTCCTGTCCTCCATCTCCTGAATGCTCGCCCTGGTCCTAAGACTCAAAAGTCCCCTCTCCTAAGCAGGCTTCTTGGTGGCCACGGGCAATGTGAGCCGAGTCCCCACTGTCCTCCCTTGGCACCCCTCCCAGCATTCTTTGCATGCCTGCCAGGATCAGATCTGCAGGTCCCTTGAGCTAGGCCAAGGGCCCTACTTGGAGCAGCGGGCCCCATCCCTGTTTGTGAGGTAAGTGTCTGGAACTGGTCACTGCGGGAGTCTGCAGAAGCCTGCTTGGTCTCAGGACAGATGGCTGGGGAGAGATGGAGGTGCAGGCTGGGGAGGGAGGGACATAACCATGTGCCCCTGCCAACCCCGCGGATGGCTCAGAGCTGTGACCTGGCCTCTGGCGAGTCTGGGTGGGGAAGGACCATGTGTAGGAGCACAGGAGGTATTCTGGCAAGGGAGGCAGAGCAGCAAGGGGAGGAAGAGGTTTTGCTTTTCCCTCTGGCACTAGCCCAGCAGCCTTCCAGCAGGCACTTCCAGGGGCTGGATCAGCCTCTTCTACTGGTCCCCATTTTGATGTCCTTGCTTCTTGCAAAATCTTCACAAACAGCAGAAAATGCATATCTCTCTTTCAAAACACTGCCACACTGAATGTAGTTAAAAACTTGGCTTTGAAAGCCAGAGTGTCTGAATGTGAATTCCAGCTCTTCTATTTACTGGCAAGGTGACCCTGGACAAGTCTCTTAGCCTTTGTGTGCCCATCTCCTAGTCTGTGAAATGGGGACATTACTCAATAAGGGGGCTAAAATAATTACATGAGTTAAATCAAATAAAGCACTTAGCTCAACACTTAGCACATACCATACTAGGGTTCAATAGATGTTAGATGTTATCGTTGTTGTTATCATATACTCCAAATACCCTCTTATCATTTGAATGCATACCATGTCCGTAGGGCTTATGCATGGTCTGCTTTCATCCCAACTGCCCACTTCACAGACCTGGAAACTGAGGTTCCATAGGTCCAAGGCCACTTGATTCCCAAGGAACTGAGCCAGGATTTGAATAGGGTGGGACCTGAAGCTGCTTCTTGCAGTAATTATGTTCTGCCTGACCCTTATCACTCCAGGAAAGAGGGCATTTTAAAGCCTGTGGTCACTTGCCAGATTCAGGATTCTGGCTCTCAAGAGCCCAGTGAGGCTGAGTGGAGAGTTTATTTCAGAGCGGATAACACATGGCCCCCACGCTGCACAATTCCAGAGCTGCTGTGCATGTAGTAGCCTGTTGCTGGCGGCCCCTGGAGTTGGTTCAGTGTGGCAGGACTTGGTGGCCTTGTCTCTCTTTTTCTATCCCCCAATGTCTGTTTACAGATGCCCAAAGTTACACATATCTAGTAACTTTTACTGCCAAAGTACTCTTGAAATAAGTTATTTTTGGGTTCATGCCTCATTTGGAAATAGAACAGCCTGGCTCTTGTTCCAGTTACTTAAGGAGGTGGAACTGGCAGGTGGATTACAGGTTTGTCATTTCTGACCCTAAGAAAATGCTAGGATTGGAAGAGCAAAGAAACTCATTGGCCTGCCTGCTCTGTCATCTTCTGGCCTTGTTTTACCATGGCTCTTGGTATCAAGATGTCTAGTCCTTGGCAGGGGCAGCAGAATTTATTGTTTTATAAACAAAAAGTAGCATCAGCCTTATAAACAGCATACAGCTAAGCTGAATTAGCGTCAACTCAACAGCTTCACTTAAATTAAATGAAGCATGCTCTGTCTTCCAGAACCTTCCTTAGCCTAGAGATTGGTAAATTATGACCCATGCTCTTAGAATGCTGATTTGAAATACTGTACTAATGACTGTCTTTCTTGGCCACAGAACTCCTCTCCCATGTTGACTCGGGCTCCAGAGACATGGTCAGAAATTCACCACTCCCAGTGTGAATGACGTTTGATCCTTTTCTTCTTTTCTAGGCTCCTGTGGGTTTTTTGTCTTGGCGTTTTGCCTAAAGGCAGAGTCTTTACTCTGAGCCTGAGGACAATTTGTCCAGTGCATTTTCTGGTGTCAGACTCCTGCAGACACCCTTCAGACATCCAGAAAACAGAAGCCAAAGGTCTATGTGAAAGAGGTCCTTGGCCCAGGCCATGCCCTCCCCTGCGGAAGGCTGCGTCCCCAAGTCCTGCCTTCTGACTTAGGCTGCGTTTGGCCAATGGGAAGCTCTCTCGTGGAGACTTGAGGACATGAAGAGAGCAGGGACAGCAGAGGGTTTGTTCCCTCTGCCACAGTTGGCTGTCATCCTTTGCTTCAGGCACCAACTCCCATTGGAGTCCCTTTTCTGCTCACCTCTCTTCCTTTGTCCTGCAGGCCTAGGGACAGCCACAGCTCCCAAGCCGCTGCACCATCTCTGTCATGCCCACCTTTGTGCGGGACCCCTTTCAAGTCCCCGCTTCCTGCCCAGACCCTGGCTGATGATAAGCTTTGCTGCCAACCCACTGCACACTCACACTGATGGACCAAAGAACGTGCACAGATTATCTACTTTAAAAAAATTACTGTTTTCCCAGTTCATTCTTCCAATTAGTGTGGCCAGCCAGCCTCAAAGGAAATCTCCCTTTATCCTCTGAACAATAGAATGAAGCCCCAGCCTGCTTCCTCCTCGGGCTGGGCTGCAGTGCCAGCTCATCTCTGCCCCTGCTCAGCCCCAGGCCTCCTCTTGCTGACTGTCTCTGGCCTGTGCTTCGTGTTACCGTGAGCGCAGGGCAGAGCACCCGCTGCTCGTGCAGGTGGACAATTTTCCTTCTGAGAAGACTCACCCTTGCTGAGTCAAGTCCATCCCAGGACAAGGCCAGGCAGCAGGAGGCTGGTTGTTCTGAGAATGGTCATTTCTGGCATCAACCACACTCCAGCAGGCTCAGGCCTAAATCAAACAACCCGAAGAACACCAGGGCTATGAGTAATGGGGACACCCGAAGGCAGGAAACTCTGAGGCCAGTGGGGAGTCAGCCCAGGCCCAGAGCACACACATCTGGAGGGCTGGGGAGCCCATCTCACATTCTTGGATGGACTTGGGACTCCTGGAGGAAGCCTTCAGGCTGGGTTTGCTTAGGGTGTTAGTTTGGAGTGGCGGAAGCGCAGGGAAATTTCACAGCTGAACACCTGGGTTTGAATCTCAAAGTTTTTGTTTTCTTTCTGGGCATCAAAGCTATTTAACTTCCCCTCAGTTTTTGTTTCTTCTTTAATGTGGGGTTAATATGAAGATCAATGTTAGAGTAAAATCTAAAGGTATACTCATGAAATTGAGGTAGGAGAGAGGCATAGCTAAAACTGGCTGGGAAAGTAGGTAGCAGCTGTTAATTACAAAATCCCAAACAGGTGCAATTTCTCGTGAAAATGCCCTAGACCTGATGTCAGCCTGAGGCTCGAGATCCCAGCACCACCTCTCAGGACCCGGATGTAGAAATTCTCGCGGGTTTCCTCGAGATTTGGACACTATAAAATAAAGGAAGCCATGAGGAAGGGGTGCTATGGTGTCTTTCCATTATAGCCTGTACCACGTCTCTCAGACATGGTGTGTATTTTGTTTTTATTTTTTTCTACCTTTTTTTTTTTTTCTTTGTTCAGCCCAAACTCACTCTGCAGAGCCAGTTTCTCCCCAATCTCCATTTTGTCTTTTAAATAACCTTTGCCACCGCTTTTTGCATGTTTTGTTCAATTCTTTGAGGCGGGAAGAAGCTGGAATCCAACTCCAGAAGGAAGGGCAAGCAATTGAGAACCTGGTAAGGTTCATTTGGAATATAACTCCCCAATAACATTTTGGTGAGCGCAGCCAGACACAAGAAAGAGCTCAGGGACCCTCAGAGACAAGGTAAGACATGACCAAGTTGGGCAAAAACAATTTTGTTCCACAGGGTCTTTTTTATTCCCTTCTTTCCCTCTCTCTCTCCGCTAGGCCGGTGACGCAGGGGATGGTTTTCAAGGTGCGCAGGGAACTGTGTGCTGCTTTTCTAGCCATGAGGATGAGGGAAGGGAATGTAGCCATTGTTTTTCTTTCTAGCTGCTTGTGCTCATGCCGTGGGTCTTTGTTTCCTACATGTTCATTGTATTTTGCTGCTCTGTTTTGGTTGGTTTGAAATCAACCTGGTCTCTGCATACCCTAGTTTGTAAATGGCTTTTTCTTGATTTGTGTTTTGGTCAGGGGTGCTGCCACGTTCCTTTGCCAGGTTGACCAAATTAGCCAACAAGTGAATCCCGCTGCGTGGTATAATGGAATATCTGGTAGGGCAAATTCAGCTATGCCAGTAATTACAAGACTAAAAAACCCCAGCTGGTTTCCTACTTGAAAACAGTATCCAATCAAGGCAGAGGCAGGAGAAGGTCTCCAGCCTCTCAGAGAAGTTTCAGGCCCAGAAGTTAGCCTCTCTTGTCAAGAAGTCATCTCTCAGACCTACACAAGTAGACAAGATATCAGTGATCTGCCCCTCCAAGACCCTAAAGAGGTGCAGTTCACTGATGGAAGCAGCTTTGTCCAAGAAGGACATCAAAAGGCAGGTTATATACTTAGCTCACAACAAGTCAGTAAAGTTAGACCTCTTCTTCCAGGAACCTCTGCTCAGAAGGCAGAGCTAACAGACCAAGTGCTCGTAAAAATTTGGAGGGAGGGAACACCTGCTGACCAGTTAAACCTAAAGTAGAAAGGCCCCTTCTCAGTGATCCTTGCCACACCCACTGCAGAGACAGATAATTAGATTCATCTTTCTAGAGTAAAGCCAGTCCCACCTGAACTATATGAAGGAAAAGATCACGCAAAAGGGGAAAGTTACTTTTGTGAGCCTGTAGAAGACTCGAGATTCCCCTTCGAAAAGCAAGACACCAGTGCTGCTACAAGAAGTGGAGAAATCTGACCTGCTCCTCATAGTTGGGCTAATAGTGAAGGTCAGTGGTCACTAACTCTTTTTCTCATTGTTTCCTGACAAGTTTTCCTTTCTTTAACCCAGCCAGTGAGCCACAATACCCCAAGGTAGTTGGAGAGCACATGATCCCCAGGAGGTAGAGGTTACAGGCCCTTCCAGCCTGAAGAAGCTACAGAAGCCAGAGACCTTTACTCCCTCAGCACCCCATAAAGAAATATGGGCATTTGTGTGTCTCGGGGAAATGAGGTAGGAGAGAGGTATAGCTAAAGCTGCCTGGGAAAGTAGGCGTGACCTGTTAATTACAAAATCCCAAACAGATGCAATTTCTTGTGAAAATGGCCCGAGACTTGATGTCAGCCTGAGGCACGAGATCCCAACACCGCCTCTCAGAACCCGGATGTAGAAATTCTCACGAGTTTCCTTGAGATTTGGACACTGTAAAATAAAGGAAGCCATGAGGAGCCGGTGCTAGCATATCTTTCCATGACAGTCTGTACTACATCTCTCAGACACAGTACATATATTTTTTCCTACCTTTTTTTCTTTGTTCGGCCCAAATTCACTCTGCAGAGCTAGTTTCTCTCCCCAGTCTCCATTCTGGCTTTTTAATAACCTTCGCCACCGCATTTTGCTTGTTTCATTCAATTCTTTGTTTGAGGTGGGAAGAAGCGGAATCTAACTCCAGAAGGAAGGGCCAGGAATCCAGAACCTGGTAAGGTTCATTTGGAACATAACTACCTGGCAACAAAATCTGCTTGACTAGAAATCAGGAGCCCAGCCAAGTCTATGGAGAGGGCAGGTTAGGCTGGGGAGGAACAGAGGGGACTTTGCTGACCAAAGTAGAGTGACTGGCCACACTGGGGCTGCGCAAGCAACCTTGGCCAGCTCAGTCTTTGTTCTCTGTTTATGGATCAAATCTTGGCTCCTCCATGTATTGACTCTGTGACCTTGGGTTACATGACCTTTCTGTACCTCTGTTTCCGTAAGTGTAAAATGGAGGTAATAACAGTACCTCAGAGGGCTGCAGTACTAAATGAGTTAAGTCTATAACTCCTAGAACTGTGCAAATGCTGCGTAAGCGTCGTCTTCCCTCTTTCATCCAGCGCTAGTGGAAGGCTTATGTCTTGTGCTCTTCAAGTGTGACAGTGATTTGGGTCCAAGGCGACTGATTGTCCTTGATTTGCTGTATATTTGCCGCCTCTGGCGCTCGTGTGACTTTGGTGTATGGAGGCTGGGAGAGGACGAGAATGGGTTTGAGGGATATTGGACCAACAGGAACTTTTCTAGATCCGTCAGAAGCCCCCCTCTAGCATGCTGGGATAATGGCTCAGGGCCCTGTAGGATGTGGGTGCCAGGAGGGTGAGAAAGAGCAGAAATGGGACAGAACTAGCAACAAATTTGTGTCCTAGACAAGGCTGGATCTAGGAAATCTTAGAATTCTCCCTCTGAATTGGGCATCAGACCTACTTGCTCTGTGCCGGAGCTAGCAGCTGACATCTCGGGGGCAATAATGATGCCAGAGGAGCAGTGTAGCCTGAAGGTTGGAAGGGGCAGTCAGAGCCAGGAGGCCTGGATTCAAACCCCAGCTCTGCCTCATGCCTCGTGTGTGCTATGGCACCCACCCCCCAGGGAGTCGGGAACTGTTCCTGGCCTGGGCAAGGTCTCAGTGAACGTCGTCGGCTACTGTTAATATCCCTGCAGCCAGAGTGCCGCCAGGACAGCCATCATACGCAGCACAGTGGCCCCGAAAATGTCTTTGTCCTAATCCCTGGACCCTGTGAATATGTCCCTTTACATGGCAAAGAAACTCTGCAAGTGTGTGGAATGAGGGATTTGGAGATGCGGGAGTTATCGTGGATTACCTGAGAGGACCCGGTGTAATTACGAAAGAGAGGGGCAGAGAAGGGACAATTTCAGAGTGATGCGGCAAGGGAAAGACTGGACCAGTCACTGCAGGTTTCAGAGGTGGCCTCTAGTCACTGGAATGGAGTCTCTCCGGGAGCCTTTACAAAGGACCACAGCCCTGCGCACACCTTGACATTAGTCCCCACAGGGTCCATTTCTGACCGCCAGAATTCTGAAGTTAAAAATCCGTATTTTTCTAAGATGCCACATTTGTGGCTGTTTGTTGCAAAAGCAACAGGAAACAGCTGGTGAACCCCAAAAAGACAGCATCCTTGAAGGCTAAATTAAGTGAACCAAGGAGAGCAACTCCACAGCATTTATTGAGCACTCATGGTTTAACCTGTGGTCCTTGCCCGCTAGCAGTGTAGGGACTCCAGACGATAGGTCTGAATGTGCACTGGGTGTGGGCATTGCCAGGGATGTAAGGTTTGTGGGCAGGTGAGCTCAGGGTAGGCTAGTTGGCTTGAAAAAAGCTGCCTGGAGAAGCTGGACCCTCCGCAGGGTCCTGAAGGATTAACCACATGGGGTTTAGATAAGGAAGGGGAGGAGGGCAAGAAGGAGGAAGGAAACGCTTTACCGGAAGGGAGCCAGCAAGATCAAAGTCAAAGAATGAGTTATTCATTCTCTATTTACTTCTCTGTCCCTGTGCTCTGGGCCCTGTGGGGGCACCTGGATAGTGAAGGGAACAAGACAGATCTAGGGTTGTTCTTATGAAACTTCCACTCTGGAGCGGAAGACAACAACCATTACAATAAAGCTCTGACAGTGGGAGAGGTACAAGTTGATAAGGGTGTGCATCAGGGTGGGCTTCCTGAAGGAAGTGCCCCTTCGGATTCTCCCCCCACAGGATGGACTGGAGTTTGTTTTCTATCACTCCAGGCTCTGTGATTGCTCAGTTCAGCAATTGCTTTTGTTGTCTCAATCCAGTTCTTCCTTAATTTGTTGTATTATACTAAAGAGAGAACCTCAGTTGGGTGCCTGCCCTTTAATTCTTGCTCGGCTCCCTTTACAACCTAGAGAGCCAGCCTCAGGCAGGTTCTGCAGGCAGCAGGTGCTAGAGTAACAGCCTTACTCAGCTTTCCTTCTTGTTGTCTAATTGCCTTTCTCAGGTGATGGGGTGGCAGGTACTGAATTTCCCACTTCCGCAAGTGGATAAGATTGGCTTTTAAAAACAATCCGAGCATAGCAGAACCAAGAGTGGGCTTTTCCCCTTGTCCTGGAACAGACCACGGTGTCCAGTTGCCAGTGAAAAGGCACAAAGTCCTCCTCAGTGTTGGGGCCTGACTCCTTCTCACACCAACCACCACCATGCCCAGTCCGCACCCCAACACAAACATTCAAAGCTCCGCTGGGGCTGGTGGGGAGAGAGCAGCCGAGGTGGGACATTCTGGGGTGGCACCCAAGGGGCCTGGGAAGTGAGGGACTCACCTGGGTGGTTCTCTAGGCGGTCTAAAAATAATGATGGCCAGTAGTGAGTTGCAAGTTTCTATTCCCTAAATTGAGGTTCTGTGACAATCCAGTTTCCAAAGTACAATATTAAAGAAAAACATTGTACACATCATAGAAATGGAACTGAGTGGTTGAGGTTTTTAAAACCAATTTAGAAGGAAAAATCACATTCAGGCAGCAATGACAATATGTACTCTGATACCTACTCAGATTGGCAGGTAATGGGCAGAGAAGGGCCAGGCCATTGCGGCCAAGAGTACAAAAGCATCAATCTAGAAGATCTGGAGGGGGCCAGTCTGGATGGCTTCTCTGGAAGAGGTGATTCTAACCTGAAACCTTCCAGGAAACTAGGAGGTGTCCTGGGGACTTCCCAGACTGGAGCATATGGTGTTCACACAGCTGGCACCCTGTGTCACTGGTGGGGCTTAGGGATTGCTCCTTGGTCCAGATGTACTGAGTGAGGGAGCTCAGTGCTCCTTAGTTTGATTCTAACACCAAACATGCCGTGCTTCCTCTCCCCAACTTTACTGGATGCTGCTGTGAGGGGTCCTTGGCCTCCTCAACCTGGGACCTGGACAGTGTTGGACTTCTGAGACCTGCCCCACCCTCGACCTGCTGTGCCCCAAACACAACCCTGGTAACACAACACACCCTGCGGCAAGTCTGAGCCATTTGGACCTTAGAATACACAGACCTACTTCCTAGCCGTCCTCCTCCTCCTCCGACTTCCCCAAAGGCCTTTATTCTCCAGACTGGATTTTGAATTTTCCGCCGCGGGAGCAGCGGGGACGGTGGCCTTGCTGAAGGTCAGGCGTCCCCTCCCCTCCCCTCCCACACTCCCCGCCCGCTGCCCACTCACCTGGCTCCCGGTGCGGGTGCGGGACGCTCTCCGGCCCTCGGCGGCCGCAGGGGCGTGGTGCCAGGGCCGGCGCCCCACTGGGCTTGTCGGCGGCCGACCGAGCTGCCGAAGGCGGAGGCGCGATCGATCGCTCACCGCTCGGGTGTACGGACGAAAGGAAGAGCAGGTCATCTGGAAGGCGCAGGCCACCCCACCCCCACCCCCGCCCCCGCCCCTGCAATGGCCCGGGGAAGGTGCGGCCTCAGGAAGGAGCTGCCCTGGGCTATGTGCTACTCCCCGGGAGACCGGAGCTTGCAGGAGCCCTGAGGGTCCCGGAACTGGGAATCCCTCCCGTCCCTTTGCGGTCTCTTGGTGGGGGGCGCGGAGAGCAGGTGGCTGATTTTGCCTCTGCCAGCTCAGAGATGGGACAGACGAATTTAATCTCTACGCTGAGCCAAAAGGCCGAGTTTGGGAAGGGAGGACATTTCAGAGCCCTGCCTTGACCCCCTCCCTGAGGCGTCGCCCGGGCCTGCAGGGCCCGCACCCTTGGGCTCTGGCTGACCGCAGGCCGTCCACTGCCAGGTGGAGCCCCTTTGCCCTACAACAGACTTTTGGCCCTGCTCCCTGGAGAAGGGTAAGCCCGCGGGGGAGAGAAGCTGGAGACAGTTTCTCAGCCTCCAGACAGCCCAGGTGGCAGTGACACCATGCCCGAGGTGGCGGAGAAGCATGGCTCTCCAATGTATGCTCTTCCAGGCCTGAAGCGGAGGGCAGCTGAGCTTGGAGGAGGCGGGACACGCTACCTGGTGCGGTGCCCGCCTTGGCCGCATTATCAGACCCTTAGAATCTGGTCCCTTTGCCCCACCCATCTCTTGGGCCACTCTGGAAGGGCAAAACAACTGAGGAACAGATGCATCCGCACATCTCCCCATCCCAAAACAGTTTAGAGGCCCTGATATAGTGTGCCACACCCGGCCTTGCTTCCCTCCTTATCTTCCTCTTTCCTTGGCCATTTCTTCTCAAGAGATTCTGTCCCTCCCAGTGTGGGGCTCTGGGGTTGGGGATTTAGCTCAAGTGGTAGAGTGCTTGCCTGGCTATCGCAAGGGCCTGAGTTTGATCCCCTACATTAAAAAGCAAAAAACACAGTATGGGGCTCCTGACTTGTGAGAGCAGACTAGTGAATTCCCAGGAATTTTGCAAGCCAGTTATTAACAGGATCATTATTAAAAAGGAACTTATGTAAACCTACAAGCTAATAGTTTTTATTAAAAGCAAAGGTATTACTGAAAATCCCAACACTTCTATTTTATTAGTACCTGTGCCTTAGGGTTATTTACACCATCACATCTGGACGGCAGGTAGGAGACACAGTTCTTCCCACCCTGAGCTGAGTGACTTCACTCTGGCAGCTTGAAGCCAGCTGGGCAGAGTATTTACACCACAGAAATGGGCAAATGTGATGTTCAGGCCTTGATTTAGGCTTTTAAGTCTCTAGATTTAAGACAGTAACAGAGAAAATGTTAACATTGTAAATTTAAAAGTGGGTTGGGTGAATATTTTGGAATATGAGTTATATCTCAATTTTAAAAATAAGACATGCCATGTCTGAGGGTATGACAGTGTGAATAGCACAAAAAATCAGGGAACATTTGTCCAGTAATTTGATTCAGCGCGGTCAGTCATGTCATCAGTGAAGTCTGACATAGGTCTTTGACTTGTTCCCCTTTCATCTTTTTTGGTAACACAGAAAACATAAAGCGACAGTCACCACAAAAAAAAAAACCAAAAAACTGGCTTTCGGGGTTGGGGATTTAGCTCAGTGATTAGAGTGCTTGCCTTGCAAGCACAAAGGCCTGATTTCGATCCCCGGCACCACCAAAAAAAAAAAAAAAAAAAAAAATCGACCTTCTTGGAGCTGTGATTGCTTGTCATGCATAGGTGGCATGCATAGATTAGCTACAGATGTAAAAGGGTGGCAGAAATCATTGGCTTTTTGTGCGAATCAATTGGTTGTATTGATTTTACAGTAAAATGTATTATTTGTATGTTATGTTACACATACTTTTTATCAATAGAATTTATATATATGCCCCCTGCCCCCCTGGAACCAGGATGCTAAGGTGTATGCCCTGCTCGTCCTAATTTTCTTAATGTCCTCCCTAAGGGTACCGCTCTTTTGGCCTACAGATGATCTCAGGTCTTTCGGCAGCCAGATTTTACCGGAAATGTGGGCACGAAGATCTATCACCACTTGGGAACTGGACAGGCACCCAGACAATGCAGAGGGAGCTCTGAGACTCAGGAGAGGCTGGGATCTGGGGCCTCAGGCCAGTGGTGCATGGTGCTGCCCAGGGGCACTGTGATCACTGGGACTGGCTGTGGGCTCAGAGTTGAAAGCAGCTAGTGGGGTCATGGACAGGACACTGGGAAGAAGATGTAGAATGTCTACTGAGTTTCAGGGCAGCGCTGGCAGAATGGGAGAAAGAGGCCCAGGTTTGGGAGGGCGCGAGCCACGCGTTGGGCATTTTGAGTTAGGGGTGACTTTGGGATATCCAAGCTGGGGACACACAGATGTGGAGTTCCAGAGAAGCTTGGGCTAGACAGTGGTCTGGAGCCTTCTGGGAAGAGTCGATAATTAGGGTTGTGGATGTGCACGAGCTTGTCTAGGAGGTGAGGGGTGATGAGAGGGCTAGGTATGCCTCCAGGTGAACCCTGTGGAGGCTGGGTGTGGCTACTGGGAGGCCAGGGGGAGGGAGGTTCCAAAAAGGAAGGTCACTTAGGCCCCCATGCTCACTCTCCAGTGTGTTCACCCTAAATTGCTTTGGATTGGTGACATGGGCCACTGGTGACCTCAGCAGAAGCTCTCCTTCTAGAGGGCCTCGAGGTCCAAATTCAGGACCTAGCACTTAGGAGCTAAGCAACCTTTGGAAAATCAAGCTGAGCTCCTGTCCCAACAGGAGGTGAAACTCCATGTCCAAAAGGGATTCAGTTGGGCTGGGAGTGTAGCTCAGTGGCACAGCCCTTGCCTAGCTTGCCTCAGTGTGTGAGGCCCCAGGTTCAATCACCAGTATAGGACTGAAGGGGAAGGATTTGGTTGTGCTAACTTAAATGCAACATGGGGTACCCGGGGTGGGGGCGGGGGTGGGGATTTGTATCAGAAACTTTGTTCTTCAAATTTTTTATAGTCAGTTGTGGGCAGCTCCACCTACCTACTGGCAAAGCAAGCCTTTAATTCTAAGGCTAAGGAGGAGACCTGGCCACCGAAGTAGGGAGCCCGGACTCTGCAGCCCCTTCAGTGCTGCCAACAATATGCAGTGAGGAAAGCCAGGACTTGCTTCCATTCTGTTCTGTTTTATTACAACCCTGCCCTTGTGTTCCAGAATGAATGGCTATTTAACACACAATCCAAAACACTCCTACAATGGATCTTGTTAACATTCAAGTCTTATTTCTTCCTCAGCACATTAAATCAAAAGGGAAAGACAATCTTTAAGAAAACATCAATAGGTTTAGTCCATCCCAGGAAAAGCACCCTTATGGTAAGAAACTAAATGTGTCAGGAATCTGACCAAATACACAGAGCAGCAGATAAGATTCCTGATAGAAGAGAATGACTTCAATGCAACATAAATAGACCCCCCCCAGTATATATATTTTATGAGTGTGTACATACATAATATATTAAAAGAAATTTGGTTTCTACCCCAGAGTTATTCAGAAATAAATCAACCTCCTATTTGAGACAGGACAGGCTGGGCGCTGCAGCCATGTTACAAACCAAGTGTGCAACTTGCTTGTGGACAGGGCTCCCCTCTGTGCGCTACACGCACTTGCTGGGCCGGGCTCGGGCGTCCCTCTGCCATGTGCTCCAGGCCCGGCAGATCCAGTGTTTGCAGAAAAGTGAGCCAGAGCAGGCTAGTTAGCTGGGCCCCTGGAGGGGACCCACAAAGGGCCCTGAAGGCCACGAAGGCCACCTCTGCCCTGGGGTGAAAGGGGGGGGGCGCTTGGACTCCAGGAAGAGAACAGTACTCCTAGTTTTGAACAGCCAGCTCCGCCCTGCTCAAAGCCCTCCAGATCTTGACAATTGGCAAGTCTGGGCCACCCCAGGGACCTAATGGCTTGGCAGGGAGTGGGATTTCCAGAGCCACCGGGTGAGGCCACCTGGTGAGCCTGGTGTGTATGTGCGCACATGCATGCCTTAATGGAGGTCAACGGGTTGCAAAGGAGTGTTCTATTAGGGCCCACTCAGTGTGTGCTTTGGGCTAAATAGTGTGTTTCGTCACTGCACTCTAAGTGGTCCCCATGCTGAGCGGATTTGTTCAAAAGATACCAGCTGCTGGAAGCTGCGAAGACAGGAGACACACCTGGGAGGGTGTTCCTCTTAGGACTTGGCACAGTACTTTTATCTACAAGACAAACAAGACAGTAGTGTAGGAACCCTTTCTCCATTCTAAACCCTTTCCCGGCACCGTGGACAAAGAGGAGGAAAGGCCATCTTGATCAGAAGGTGCGTCAGTAGTTTAAGGTTCAGAAGCTGCTGATCCACAAGACAGTCACACACAGCCATACTCGTACCACACCGTCTGCTGGTCCCCGCCTGGCTCTGGGGATGCTGGGGTGCTCTTTGAGCTGCCTCCGCGGCTGAAGTCCTCGGGGCCTCGGCTGGCAGGGGGAGCTGAGTCAGGTGACCTACTGGGGCTCTTGGTCAGGAGCCCCTCGGTGTGGCCTGGCCCCAGGTTCTTGTCTCCCTCTGAGATGTTGAGCCCCACCCGGGAAGGGGCAATGGCGGCTACCTCCCCTGAGTGTGAGGGCGTTTTGGGCTTGGTCCTGGTGGCAGGGGCTGCAGCAGGCGAGAAGTGCTGAAGCTGGGAGCTGAAGCCACTGCCGCCTGTGGTGGTGGCAATGGCTGGGACTGTGGCAGACTGCTGCAGGGGCACCAGCCTCTCCTCCTTCGGGGGAGCCAGTGAGAAGCGCCTGGTGTCTGGTGGCCGGCTGCGGGGGCCTGGGCAGGAGCCATCAGCTTTGCCCACCAGTGGGGTCCGCTCCCGCGCCAGGCCATGGGAGCTAGGAGGTGCAGGGCTCTGCAGGCTGTGGCTGCCTGTCTCTCTGCCTCCTGATGCCTCAGGACCCCCCAGTTTCTGAGCAGACTCCCGTCTACAGGCCTCTGGCCCGCTGGCTCGGAGAAGGTCGGCGGAGGCTAGGCTGTAGGTTCGGCTCAGGGACGCGCTCCGGCTGGCAGGGGTGTGGGAAGCTGATGACATTGTGGCTTGCCGGGGTCTCCCCAGAGATAGAGTCTGAGGAGGCTGGACCTGTCTCGGTGGGGCACCTGCTGGGACCTCTGCTTCAGCTGGTCTGAAGTTCGGCTTCACATAATGCCCGGGCTTTAGTTGCCTCCCCTCAGAGGTGCTGACGGCCATCTTGATGGTGGGGGCCACAAAGCTGGTAGGCATCTTGGCTCCCTCTTTCCTGGCGGGAGGTCCTGGTGGGCCCCCACCGGCCAGGGGATCATTGGCCTTTTGGAAGTAGTCACTTAGCAGGTCATCCCGACAGCTGGGAGTGTTCTAAAAGAAGAGGAACAGAGAGCGAGAGTGAGGGCCTGTAGGCCCTGGGAGCCGCCTCCTATGCTTATCACCCAACATGAGAATCACGTGACATCCAGTATCAGGGTCCATGACAAATTTTACTGGACAGAGGTCAGGCCCATTCATTTACATAGGGGCAATACCTGCTTTCTTTGCAGTGGTGGAGTTCAGTAGCTACAACAGAACTACATGGTCCAAAAAGTCTGAAATATTTGCTCTCTAGCCCTCTAAAGGCCCTTCCAAGTTTGCCAACCCCTGCTGGCGAAGATGCAGGGAACGGGGCAGTCAGAGCTCTGCCACAAAACCTACTGTGAGATCCTGACCTGCAAGTGGGCTTCCCTCCTGGCACACCCTAACCTTGGTGTGGGCACAGGCTTTGCCAGCTCACTTAAACCCAGGGGAGTGCAGCCCCTGTGCTTCAAGGGCTGGTGGTCCATTGGCAGTGATCTGCTGACCAGTGGGTCTTGGTATCCTGCCACAGCCAAGCCAGCCCTGTGCCAAGGCCTTACCAACCCCGCCCCAGCCCTCTCTGACTCCAGTCCTGAGTCAGGAGAGAGGGGAGGCCCATGGCACCCTTCCATGCCCAGCCACTCACATGGGTCGGGGAGCTGCGGTTACTCTCCTCCAGGAACTCCTCCAAGGTGACCATCTCGCTGCTGGGGGAAGCTGAGCAGGGCCGTGCCCCAGGGTGGGGGACAGGCCCATTCCGGGGTGGGGGGCACTCATGGCGGCTCAGGGCACTGCGTCCCAGGGAACCAGGGTCCCTGCTAGGGATCAGGTCTTCACTGCTGAAGCTCTCGGAGCGGCCGTGGAGCTGGTCGGAGGAACCTGGGCAGCGACGGGCACACGTCAGTCCCAGCTCCCTCTCCTGTCACCTGCGGGTGCTGTGCTCCCTCTGGCTCCCTCTCAACCAATGCAGAAAACCCTGCCCCAAACCCAGCGCTGACACCTGCTAGCTGTAATTCTGGATGCTCAAGGACTTTTGGGGATTCCTTCAGTGCTTTGCTTTGGCTTCTAAAAGCAAATTAACATGAGATGAAATTTAAATGTAAAAAAGTTTTAAAAAGAAATTCTGTCTCCTGGGACCATTAACAGCTTCCCTTGGGTCACAAAATATAGAACCTGTAAGGAAAAGGTGTTTATACTGAGGTGCAAGCCGAACATTGGCGTTCACCCTCTGCAAAAATATGGATGGCTCCATTAATCTGCGCATCTTCCTTGTACTGGGGCCACACAAATCTCCTCTATCTTTCCAATTTTAGTACCTGTGCTGCTGGAGTGAACACTAAAGTTTAAATTATTGGCAGCTGTTAGGCTGGCTAGCCCTTCTCTATTTATTACAAGTTTAATTAGCCCCTGCTACATGCTAGGTCAGTGACAGTGAACCTTTTAGAGCTTTCACTGATACAAACAGCCCGCTGCGGCATGCGTACCACAGGTTCGCCACCACCGGGCCAGGTGCTCTGCCAGGGGCGTTTATGGTCCCAGGGAAAGGGGACATATGATAGCACACACGTTCTTCCAAATACACAGGGGTCATTCATGAAAACAGATCATAATCTAAACCATAAAACAAACTATAACGTTTAAAAGAATCAAATTCCCTGACCTGCGCCTGGAATTGCACTGTGTGTGGCTTACGAATGCACCACAGTGCCCCTGCAAGTCTGTTTAACCATAGTTTTTAATCTCTTCAGAATAACGTGAGCCCAGAGCCAAACATCCAAATAACCATTTAAAAGCACTCGGTGGGGGCAGCCTCACCTTTGAGACTCAGAGGTGAGCTGTTGCTGGATGTGTTTCTGCTGCTCTCCAAGCTGCTTGGCCGAGACGCTGAAAGGAAACAGTGACGTTTAACATTAAGAGGTCAAGGACCATGCAGATCCCAGGTGAAACCATCTCACCTGAGACAAACACGTAGCCAAAGCAACTCAATGTCAGAGCAAGGGTCGGCACCCTCCAGAAGGAAGAATGGTGGATTCGCTGCATACTCCCAAAGAAGCTTCATGGCCCCAACAGAATGCCAGGCATGGCATGTGGCAGGCTGGGAATGACCAGCATCTTTGGCTGTCAGTTATCACTAGGTCTAGAGCTGCAGTTTAAAAAATTTCAGCAACAAAGGAAATCTCCCCAAGTCCAGTACAGAAAGCAGACAAAGGACTGCGCTGGGTAGACTAAGGGCCAAGATATGAGGGTCGAATAATTTGGGGCAGCACCCAAATTACTGCACAGAGAGTTCTGGAGCACACGTGACCAGGGAGGAGGCGCTGACTAGGGTGGTGTGTGCAAACGTGTGTCTGTGCACAGGGCAGCATCCCTGCAGGTGACCACAGGGAGGGGTGCTAGACCTCAGGATGAAAAGGAGCAACTGCTTCTCTTGATTGGTTGCTACATTTGCCTCAAATTTAGCTCTGTTCCAAAGGGAAAACCTGAGGCTTACATGACCAGTGTGGAGGGCATGCAGCCTTCCTCCTGGCTGCTATGGGTGCTCCCTGAGCGAGTATATGCTTGGCGCTGCCCTGCTGCAGACTTCGGAAAGGCTGGCATCACCCCCTGCAGAGGGCAGGCCACCCCTGCCAGGGCCCGCAGACCTCTTGTGGTTCCCTCCTCCAGCAGCCTCCCCTCAACAGTGTCTTGAGAGAAAACAGCTATCCTGCTGGCCTCTGAGCCTCTGCAGGCCAGGGACTGTGTTTCGGTCATCCTGCAAGCCCCAGGCCCAAGCAGATGCCAGGCGGAACTGCCAGGGGTCTGGCAGAAACACTAGATGGCCTGTGCCTGGGGCTCCCAGGGAGGAGCTGCTCAGGTTTCCCGGGTCTACAGGGTGCCCAGTTCCTGAGCGCTGATGAGCTCTGCAAACAGCAGGCATATGGAAAAGACTCTGAGCAAATGGCATTTAGAGATGAGCCAACAAAGACTCAGTGCTCTGCAACATAGCAGAGTGAGTCCCCTCTCTGGTAAGGGAAAATCTGAAACAAATGCACATCACTCTGGAAAGACAGTATGTTTCACTACAAAGAAACGGTGATACAAATCAAACTTCACTCCCCTGCAGATCCCTTCCTTCTCTGCTGTGACGAGAAAGGCTGTGGAGGCAGAATGTTGCCAAGAAAACCCTGGCCACACAGTGAGATGTACCAAACATAAACGGTGGCTCTCTCGTGTTTGTGGCCTCCACTTGGGGTAAGGACAGAAGGGCTACCCCGGGCAATAGTCTTGTTACAGAGAACTATGTTTACTCAAATCGTAAATGTCTAAGTTGGAGCATGAACGTCAACATCTTCATACGTGTGACACAGCAGACAGGGTAAGAGATCACACTAGCTGCCACGCTTACTGCCGGCACCTCTGATGTACACTGAATCCAACGAAAAAAAATTTCTAAAGGATTATTTTCCTAACCGAGGGTTGCTTTTCCAAACTCGAGGGCTGGAGTGTAGCTCAGTAGAGTGCTTGCCAAGAATGCATGAGGCACTGGGTTTGATCCCTAGAATAAAGGAAGAGGAGAAGGAAGAGAGGGAAGGGGTTAGGAAGAGGAGGAAGGAAGAGAAGGAGAATGGGGTGGGAAGAAGAGTCTAACCCAAAGAAACCTGTAATTTCTGAGGAGCCTGAGGTCATTTACTGTTTCCCCTTCTGCAGAACTTGTGTTTCTAACATTTTCTAAGACTTACTACAACCCAGAGCTACCACGAGCAGATAAAATCCGAGAGAGAACAATGAGAGGCCTTCCTGAAATTGATGCTCCCCATGTAAGGGGTGCTTTAGAGCAGGGAGTCAGAAGGGGAGCGTGCAGATCCCAGGGGACCCAAGGCAAAGGACGGCTGCGTGGCCACTCACCGTGCTGCCTGTGCTGGGCGCCCTCGAGCTCCAGGGATGGCTCGCAGAGGTTGTCAGATGAACTATAGCCTGAGGCAGGAATAAAATGATGAGTCAGTTCCAGCACAGGTACCACCCACGGGAGACCCTGTCTTTGCTGGACAGCCCCTGAATGGTGGTAGTGTCCAGCTCTCGAGGAAGATAGAGGGCAGTGTGGACCGTACCTTGAGGACTTGCCTATTCCTCCCCTTATTTCCTAGCATGGAAGAGGAGAAACACCAGCATCCTGACTCCCACTCCACTGAACTTTATATCCCATTCCCTGGAGGTGATGATGGGGACTTGAAGATGAAGGTGAGCTCTGGCCTAGGGCCTGGGTACAAGGAGATGATGACACCTGAGGGGAGACACCAACTCCGTGTATAGGCCTGCCCCCAATCCTAAGCAGATACAGACCCAGGAACCTGCCCGCAATCACCAGCCACAGACAAGCTGGTCTCCTCTCTCAATGAACATCAGAGTGAGGGTCCCCTGAGTGCAGGGACCTTGTCTGTGTCACTTTTTGTTTTGCCTGATGGACCAACACTGTGCATGCCCAAGGCTTCCAGAGCTGAGTGGGTGGTATTACCAGGAAAAAGAACCTCCTTCCTCTAGATGTCCAACACCCAGAGTCAGTCGGCTTCAACTCCTTTGGGTGCTTCATCTCTCAAATTATAGAGATGTCTTTCCCAGTTGTAAGCATTATCTTTCCCTTTCCCTATTTATACTTTGAATTTCCAAATGCACACCCCCCCAACACACACTGATCCTTTTTCTAGCAACCTGTTTGTGTTTCATGGGTATAGTAGCTTCCCTTATCTCTGACTCTACTGATGCTGTCATCTCTGTGCTTCATGACACTCTAGTTTTCATTCCAGGTGTCTTTAGCTTTGGTCTTGCACTCTCATTGGGACTGCAGAGGGCTTCACCCAGTAAATGCTGATTTTCACTCCACTGGGAATCTCTCCGGCTGAGAGATTCCTCAGAGTATTTTACTCGCCTGTCTGAAGATGTGAATATGCACAGCCCCTGACATCCTGGGAGCCATTAACTCTGTAACTACTTACAGGGTTAATTAACCCTGATTGTATCCTGAGTGTGGGACACAAGGCCTCCGCTGTGTTGGTGGACTTTCAGGCCACACACCCTGTCTGGAGAAAATACCTCTAGATTCCAAGTGTGAGAAGACAAGGGTGGTTGCCTGGTTCTAGCCCAAACCACGGTGCTCAGGCCCACTTCATCTCTCTTCTGAGGCCACCTGGTGCCATTAATGTCTGTGTGCTGATGTGTGTGTGCTGTGGGGGTTCTGAGCTTTTCCCATGGAGGTGGGACTCCTGGTGGTTGTGACTTGTCTAAAGCTGAGGTTTGAACCTGTATCTGTGGCACCCAAAGCTGTCACAGCATGACTGCTCTGCTCATGTCTCGTGGTACCCTCTTGCCTCTTAGCTGGGGTGTTTAGGAAGGATCTAGGCCCAAGCCACCCCTCTAGAGAGGCCCATACTCACCTTTGGTGCGGCCTGGGTGCCGGGGGATGGGGGTGGAGCTGGAGGGGGCTGCCGTGATCGCCGAGGCAGAACAGGTCCGGGAGCCCAGCTCTGAGGGCCAGGACTTCATGGCTGGGTCAGCCGAGGCATCTGTGTGGTCCTGGCTGCCTCCGTGTGGGGACCCTCGCCTTGGTTTTAGATCCCCAGGGCCTGGGGCAGAAGAGGACACTGAGAGATGAAGCTGAAAAAGCCAGGCCCAGGCTGGGCGAGCACACCAAGGCCTGAAGCAGGCACAGCAGGCACACAGACCACAGAAGCTGGGTACTATCCTTCCTGCCCCACTGAAAACAGGGGCCTCAGCTTGGTTCTAACCCACGAGGCCACTGTGACTCCAGGCTGGGTCAGCATCAGCCCGGCAGTGCTGGGAGAAAACAGAGACCTCAAGAGGACAAACCCAGTGCCGGCCCAAGTCCAACGCGGGGCTGCAGGGCCCGTGTCCTCCTCCACCAGACACCACTCCCAGCCCTACTGCCCACCCAAAGGTCCGGACAGCTCTACTGAGGACCGTGCCAAACTGAGCCATGCCTCTTAAAGGCAGGCCCTGGCAAGTGCCTCTCTAGGGTTCCAGAAAGAAGTGTACTGCCAACCTCTCAACTGTTTTAGTCTTCCAAAAAGAGAATCCTCAATCTCCAAATGGTGAGACGGATCACAAGGTGACATTTTTACCTCATCTCCTAGGCTTTTTGGCAGTGTTGTTCTACCAAGAATATATACTCTTGGGCTGGGGATTTGGCTCAGTGGTTAGAGTGCGTGCCTTGCAAGTACAAGGCCCTGAGTTCGATCCCAGCACACACGAAACAAAAACAAAAAAAAGAATATATACTCTTATCAAAATTAAATTATATAAAAAAAATAAAACCAGAAGGAAAAGAGAATGGGCACTTCAAATACAAGGTAAGAATATGCTGAATTCCTAAAAGGTGAGGAAGCATTTTGCACAATGTCCCACCCCCATGTGCCCCAAGGGCCACGAGTTCAGGGAGATTCAGCTCCTCCATAGACAGGGCCATCTGTCCTCTCCGCCTCTCGGAGTCTGGGCTCACTGTGCCCAGATCTTGTGATCTGAAATTAAGGGAAGAATTGGATTTTGTTTTGTTTTTTTAAGAAGCGGTCTTGCTTTGTAGTTCAGGCTGGCCTCAAACTCACAACAATCCTCGTGCCTCAGCCTCCTGAGTGCTGAGATTACAGGCACATGCTACCAAGCCCAGCTGAAAAATTTGGATTTTGAAAGGTAACCTTGATGAGAAGCAAGATTCAAGTATGGTGGAATGAAGCAGGACAGGTCACCCCAAGGGGTCAGGTGGAAATGATCTGGAGGGGAAGAGGAAACGGGCACGGGCAGCATGAGCAGCAGACAGACAGCGCGATTCTGACAGCATGCGAGGAGGACGGGGCTCTGGGGACCAGGCCCCGAGCTCCACAAAGGTCATGGGATGAAGCCAGCAGGACATTAGCCAACTCTAACACTTTCAGAATTACGGGTTTATTTTTATTGTTACTTGCTTTTATGGTGACACTTGTTTTCCTTTTACAGCAAAGTACTGACATTAACCTTTCCTTTCCAGATAAACTTCACTGGAAACTTCTGGGGAAACATGTAAGTAGCCACGCGGGTGGCATAAGGACAGGGCAAAACCAGGGCAGAACGAGAGTGGCTGGAGAAGGACTGCAGCGGGTGTTGGCCTCTGGCCTGTGCTCTCCTCTGCTCTGGGTGTGATTTGTGTGCCGATGTTCTTCCTGTCCACTGCTGTTTTAATCTCAGCATCCAAGATGTCAGAGGAGCACAGCATGGCCATAAAACTTCATTCTGGGCTTGATTCTGGCTGGGCCAAACCAATCCAATCATTCCATACGCCCGAATGGAGCCATCAGTCCTTCAAAACACAGAACACCTCTAACAGGGCCTCACTAGTGATGCCAACGACTCGGTGTTCTGACATAGATGGGGGACAAAAGGGCAGCGATTTTAACTCTAGCTGATTAAAAGTAAGTCTTTAAAACCTCACTTGATGGAAGCTGCATGTTTTAGGAAGCACAATGACACTGACCACTTCTGCTTGACACACGGGCATGACATAAGCCTGCAGGTGCGAGGGGCAGGGACACACGGCCACGCAACTTACTGAGCATGGACATCCAGGCCCAAGGACACGCACTCAGGTGTCCTGAGGGTCCCCTAAAACTGTGCTGCGTTGAAGAAACGGTCCAGGGAGTGTAACAACCCATCTTCTATTTTGAAATCGGAATCCACGCTGGCTAGTTTGGAATTGGGGTCAGGAACAGGGGTCCACTACAGGCCATGCAGCCTTAGGTACTGGCTTTGTTTGGATTTCAGAAATCAAGGCGGGCACATGATGCAGACACATGGTAAAGGAAGGGATTAGAAATCTCCAATGTCTGAGAAAGAGACAGGCTCGTTAGGAGAGGACGGGATGTCGGAGGAAGACCAGAACCGCAGGCGTTTAGACAGAGTCGGGTGGGCCGTTGGAGACTTGTCTTTGTCCTTGCTTTTGCTTCTCAAAAAGGGACTCTTTTTGTGCTGAGCAGCTAAATTGTTATCACCCGGATAACCCAAAAGAAGAAGGAAAAAAATGAAATTAACAATAATGACAAATGAATCTAAAGTAGCAAAATGCACTAAGGAAGTCAGTCTCCTGTCCAACCCAGGACAACTGGAACCGAGGTTCAGTGCTCCCACCTGAAATGGGGCTCAGTGAATCACTAATTCTCTGACTCAACAGAGTTCATTCAGTGGCACCTAATGCCACCCACTTGCTCACTCCGCACATAGGGAGAATTACCGCCCAAGGAGCCAATGATTTAAACAATTTTTCCGTTCCAAGTTGTTAAAATATTAAATAAGAATGCTTGTATGGTAGAAGCCAGCTTTTCTTACTCATCCATGTTAGTGACAAGGTCCCTGACCACGCAGCTCACCGACTGCTCCTGTGCCCATTCAAATTCCTTGGAAACCCTGTCATGGCACAGCCCACTCCACGTACTCACAGATCATTTCTGCATCATCAGGATGAGTCTAAATATAACAAAAGACCTTTTTCATACCCATAATTCCTCAATACCAAGAAAAGACACTATTTCCTTTTAGCTCCCCTCTAATCCCAGTCCTTTAAATACAGAATCTTCATAAAGTGAACAACTGCTCTAACTTCCTGAGCATGTTGCGTGTGTGTGTTGGTGGTATTGGGAAAATGAACCCAAGGAGCAAGCTTTATTTTTTTTTTTATTTTTTTTTTTTTTGGGGGGGTGCCGGGGATCGAACTCAGGCCCTTGTGCTTGCAAGGCAAGCACTCTAATCACTGAGCTAAATCCCCAGCCCCAGCTTTATTGTTTTTTAATTTTTATTTTGAGACGGTGTCTTGCTAAGTTGCTCAGGCAGGCAGTGAATTTGCAATCATCTTCCTTCAGCCTCTGGAGTAGCTGGGATTACTGGTGTGTGCTACCTACCACCCTAGGGGATTCTGGATGTGAGAATCTATATCTTTCTCCACAGCACCACCTGGTGGCCTATTGGTGACTCTGCTGTCCAGCTCAGGGAGGGGCTCTAAGCAAGAGCCCCGAGGCCTATTTTTTTTTTTTTAGCATCTCTGGGGGCCAAAGAAGCGTCAACTGTAAGCAGCACCAGCTCAGGTGCTGGCCGGGGCTGACCTGTACTCGGATCCCTCTTACTACAGCAGCAAATGTTTAAAGCTAGTTGAGTCTTACTTTCTTGGCTTTAAAAATGGATAGCTGCAAGGCCTGGTGGTGAGCTTCTAATCCCAGCACTCTGGGAGGCAGAGGCAAGAGGATCACAAGTTCAAGCCCAGCCTAGACAATTTAACAACTTAGTGAGATCTTTCCTCAAAAATTAAAAAATGGGTGGAGATGTCGCTCAGTACAAAGGCCCTGGGTTCAATCCCCAGTACCACCAAAAAAAAAAAAAGTATGTGGGAGGAGTAATGATGTCCACTTTGTAGGGCAGCTAGGACTAAATAAAACTGATCCAGCACAGAAAGTAGTTAAAAGGGAGCTGAGACCTGAGACAGGCTTGAGCCATGTAGTTGCTCCCAGTAAACATTACTGACCTGCACAATCATGGATCGGTTCACCCATTAGGACCAGGCAAGCATTTTTTTGTCTGAAAAATGTCCCAGTCAATTAGACGGATTATAGTTAGTTAAATTCAGTGTAGGAAATAATACAAGCTGAGATGATAAACGTCAGGATTCAAGCAATAGCCGCCGAAGAATGTGAAGCAACAGGCTGCCTAGATATGGTTTACCTGCAGAGAGCTGTTCCCCACTCTTCATCCCCGTCCAGAACAGGCACTTGAGCATCCATCCCCAAACCACGTGCGTGCACGTGCACATTTCATTTTGCCCTTGATAGTGACAACAGGTACTTGCGAATGTCACTCCCAAAATGCTTGCGCACCAGTCAACTCAGGGCACATGTTATTGGTCCTCAGGGCTCAATCACCAGCCCAAGAGTACCAGGTTCCTTAACATGATCTCCAGAAAGTCCTGGTGTCTTTTATAGAGTTAAAACTACTCATGGGGCAGGCCTGGCATATATGATCCAAAAAACATCTGAAAGTAAATTTGAGATTTTCACAATGTTTAAGAGAACCTGTGTTTACTAGAGTCTAAGGCACAGGTTTTCCATAATTTAACAGATCTGAAATCGGGGCACAGTGTCAACAGGCCAGGCCAGGCAGTAACTGTGACAACACTGTCACTGCCAATAAGCAATTTATCTTGCTCATACTTTCCTTTCATGTGCATGCATAAAAACCTGTGTCTTTTAGAAGAGCTCTTTTACTATATCAAAAACTCCTTAGTGGCAGGTACTGCACTATTGATTGCCAGTCACTTTCCCCTAGTGCTCTAACCGTGCAGATTAACTAGAAGTCCTGTTCTTACTTCAGAACCTCTGGCACAATCCAAATGACAATCCTGAAGGAAGACACACTGTCCCGTGGCTAGCAGGACTGTGGCTGGAGAAGGATAAAAGATGAGAACCGCTCCGGACTTTCTGAAGCTCTTAGATACATGAAGAGCATGTTTAACACCCCTGGGATCTCCCTATAGAAAACCGCTTTAGTGCAAACCTCTGACACATCTGAGGCACCCCCAAAACACACACACTACTGCACTCGTCTCTATAGGGCCTGCTTGAATATAACTATGGATATTCAGATACCTACCAGTCTATGCAATGAATGCTATTTCTTGTTCTAAGCTAACAGAAGTGGTATACGGGACAACATCACCACGACGGGGACACAGATTTCTAGTTCCTACCCGGTTCAAGGCGTACCTAGGTAGAAGGCACACACACACCCCCCTCACAGTCCCACACCGGCACGTGTACACCCCATCCCGAGCCTGACCACTGCCAGGTAGGCCGCTCCTACCTTTCCCCACAGGCCCGTTGTGAGCATCTCGCTCTTCGGCACGGTGCGAGCCCAGAGGGGTGTTGCTGGGGTTCTCTGGCTGTGATCTGAGAGACTGTGAAGCTGATGGTGAGGCGGGGTCTGAGGATTCGGACTGCCAGGGAGGGCTGTCTGCAGTTGACTTTAACCGTTCTCTGGAACCCTCTTTCTTTGGTTTGATGAACTTCACTAAGGCTTTGGCTCCAATCCAGTGGTTCTTCCTAGTCAGAAGGAAATTTTTAAAAAGTACACCAACACTTCCATATCCCTAGCTGGTCCCTGGGTTCCCGAAAGTACATAGGATTTTTATCATCAGCCTGCAAAGTTGGGCCATTAACTTGGGATTTAGATTGGTGGTGCTGAGAGCTGGGGTGTGGCTCAGTGGTTGAAGCACTTGCCCAGCTTGTGTGAGGTCCTGGTATTCAGTCCCCAGCATGTTGAAAAAAAGAAAAGGATGGCTACATTCAGAACATTGCCATGATCATCTTTGGGGCTTAGAGGGGGTGAAACTGAATTCTTAGGAGTGGTGGGTGATGGTGGAAGAAATCCCAACTAGTGTCACCCCCTCAGAGATCTTTAGGGCAGGTGTGGTGGGTGGCACAGGCCTGTAATTCCAGCACTCTGGGAGGTCAAGGTAGGAGGATCACAAGTTCAAGTCTCACCTGGGTAAGTTAGTGAGACCCTGTTTCAAAATTTTAAACATACGTCCATTAAAAGGACTGGGGATGTAGCCCAGTGTGAAGACCCTAGGTTCAGTCCCCAATGCTGGTGCGGGTAGGAGACCTCACATGAAACAGCTCTTGTTAGCTGTGCATATGAAGGAAGTACAGCTGTGCTAAGATAAGTGGTTAGTCTTCTGTCTAAAAGCCATCTTCAGAACTATTTTCTGCTAAAGTTAGTAAATGAAATAAGCTGGCATTCATTGACCCTTCCCTGGCACTGAGTAATCTGGACCGGGGGCCAAGGGCGGAGGGGAGAAGGCTGTTTGAATCTGTGTCATTTGTATTTAGAGAGTGCGGCAGCCAGCCAGAAGTCGAAGGCCTCTCATCAAGATGAGGGGAACACGCCTGGGTCCCTACCCCACCTCTGAACCACACAGCTCCCTGTTCACTCACAACCCCACTCCCTGTCTTGGCTGCAATTTCCCTGTCAGACAGAAGACTAGGACTGAGGCTCTGTGATTTAACAGAGACCCTTAGAGGGTGATTTCAACCTCAAGGCTGGGCGGGACGGGGTGGGGCGGGGCAAACACAATCCACAGGGAGGATTGTGCCACAGAGGCTCCGGCTCAGGATGGAGGCCAGCATCTTGGGTGAGCCAGTCACACGACCATGGCTGCCGCTCGTGGAAGCAGAGACTGTGCGAAGCCACCCAGAGGTTGCGTAGCTGAACACCGTGGGACCAGGTGTCCACCCAATGCTTCCAACACAGGACATGGCTGTCCACATCAAGTTAAATATTAAGGCAAAAACCTGACAAGGCCACTCCGCCATCTGGCATCAGCGGCTGAGACCACAGACTCTGCCTGTCAGAAGGGCTCACGGTTAAATTAAGTCTGTGTCTCATCTAGGCCAGCCAACATTTGCTGCCCCTGACGGGACAAGCCAGAGCACACAGGTGGCTGGCAAGGTGGTGCAGGTGGGGCTTGCGAACAGGGTGGAGGTGCTGCCTCGCCTCATGGAAAAGCCGGCTGTGCACACTATCTTTAGGTCACTGAATTTCAGATCGACTCACTTCTTTGGAGCAGGATCATAGAACTTGTACTGATCCATGATTTTTTCTTCCAGTTTTTCCTTATGTCTCCGTAACGCGTTTAATTTGTCTCTGTGAACAGAAGGGAAAGAAGAGCTATCAATCAAGTTTTAAACAAAACAAATCTGCTCATTAGCCCCACCTGAAGCAGAGGTTGGTGTTTTTCTGGGATTCAGACCCAGGGGTGCTGTTCATCACACTGGTCACCCAGTTTGAAATAGATGATCAGAGGCATCTGCCACAGACCCAGGGAGCCCTGAGACCCGGAGACACCAAGGACCCAGCTGTGCAGCAAAGGCAGAGCCTCGGCCTGGGCCCTTTCTGTGCTGGACGGCCCCTAAGACTCGACAGGAGCAAACTCTACAGCTCCCAGGGCCCAGGCAGAGCGGATGGGGAGGCCAGAAGGAGTGGCTCGAGGGCGCCTGCGTGGCCAGCTGCACAGAACCGCGCCCCGAGGAAACGTGGCCCGGTTAGGGGAGCCGACCTGGCGACGAAGGATCTCCTGATTTCTAAATGCTAGAAAGTGGTTCAGGTTTTCAGACCAAGGGGCCAGAGATACCTCTTGAACCCTGGACTGCCACAGAGCATGCCTGCTCCCTAGGGAGTCTGGGGTGCTTCCGTCTGACTCGAGTAGCCTCCTGTGTGGTCAGACAGCTTCATGCCTAGTTTGCTCTCTTAAAAATGAGACCCAGAGGAGAGGCTGCTGCTCAGGCTCCCTCCCTCTTGAAGCTATTGAGGTTCTGTCTAAGCCCAGGGCTTTCCCAAGACCTCGCTGTGAGGCTGCGCCCGGGCAAAGGGGCCAGTGTAGCCCTGACCACCAGCTGCTCCTCCCAGCTCTCTGCTCAATGCCTGCATTCCGTCACTGTCCTCCCAGCGGGCTCTCTGGACTCCGTGGTGCTGCTTTTGTGGCTGGGTTTGGCCTCACACATGCGCCAGGCCCAGAGCAGTTCTAGGACCGGTGCCAACCTGCTGGCCTGATACAGACGCTCTCTAATGCGAAAGCGTCACCCAGTAATCCCCCTGGGACCAGGCTCCTGCACCTTCCAGTCAGCACCTGCCCAACCTCTGCTGGCAACTCCCTCTCACAGATGATAGGAGCCACCTCTGAGCAAATGTCATCTCTACTCCCAAATTACAGTGTGGGCTCGCACATAAACCGTCCTTCGACAGGTAGGTGGCGAGCAGATGGGCAGGCAGCCCAGGAGGGAGCATGGTTACATCAGAGGGAATGGGGACAGCCGTCGGAGGTTTGCAGTGACCGCATCCTCCGCAAGCGAGTCCCTTCTTGCTCTCGCCACACTCACGCCAGCACGCTGGAGCCTGCGTGGGACGCCGTCCATCACACAGAGGCAGTGGCGCCATCACAGTGCAGAGTAGTGAAACCACACTGGATTCTGGAGGTACAACTTGGATTACTTGGCTTCCAGCACCAGGGTTCTTCCTCTTGTCTTCTACTTCTGGAAACTTCCTAGGCCTCCTAGACTCACATCCCTTTCCCAGTGACTCCAAGGTTTTCATCTGGGCAGGGGAGCCCTCCACAGCTGGGCGCCATCCTTTCCAGCCTTGTCTCCTGGTGCCCACATGGTCCTTCCCCCCTACACCTTCTTCCCACCCTCTTTTGTGGTGCCCCTCTCATCCCAGGGAGCAGCAAGCACTGACTCCGCCCACCCTCCCTTCTGTGCCTCTGTGCAGCTCCCCAACACCTGGCTGGAGGGGACACTGCTCACACTTAAACACCACACCTTGTCCCGGGCTGCCGGGGTCTGCACCGAGGCTAGCACTTCCTACCCACCGGCCAGGGAAGGACAAGCAGGGCACAGCAAACCCACTCCTCACAGTTGTGAAGTCTACCCCCAGAGACATCTGTTCAGTACTGGCATTATTTCTAGATGTGAACTTCAAAATCCGAGAAAGCTTCTGATGGTAAACAATGTCCTAAGATAAAGCCCACAAAAGCTAACCACCACCACTTCCAGAAACATAGAACATTCCAGGGAAATCTATGTTGGTGACACGGTCCGTCCTCTGCCCTTGGGAACCCAGTGGATATGAATGTCACAGGCCAGGCAGGAGAAGCCAGGACTTCAAGAGTCACTGGCCAGGCTGCCATGGGGGTGAGGACAGCAGTCCAGGCCCGCCCCTGCCCCTTACATATACTGCTTCTGCTCCTCATGGTACTGCTCCTTGTTCTCCAGGTTCTGCTCTAGGAGCATCTGGTTCTGTTGGCTCAGCAGTTGGATCTGGCTCAGGAGGTGATGATTCTCCTCTTCCAAGTTCCCCTTGAGGCGGGACAGCAGCTGAAACACAGACCCACAGCGTGTGACCCCACGATCCCACCCAGCTTCCCAAAGAAGGAACAGGTCAAGTGTGCACGGCTGGTCACCCCAGTACCATCTGCACTCGTGAACATGCAGAAGGCTCCAAAGAGCCCACAACCTGCCCGCATGTCCTCTCACTGCACCACCCGACCCAGAGGCTTCCAGGCGCTGACAACGAGTGCAGCGGGTGCAACTGACATGCACTCGACTCAAGACACGCAGCAGATGTGGAAGGCTCAATATGGGAAAGACAGAACAAAAAATATCTCATTGCTAATATTTTCTACTGACTACACTTTGAAATGATATTTTAGATTTACTGGTCAAATAAAACATATTATTATGATTAATTTCACCTGGGCAGAGTGGCGCGTGCCCGTACATGGTAGGAGCTATGTGGGAGACTGAGGCCAGCTTGGGCAACGTGGTGAGATGTTCATTTCACAAAAAATTTGTAATTTCATTTTTTAAAGACTTTTTAAACGTGGCTACTAGAAAATGCTAAATTGCATATGTAGCATGCATTCTGTTCCAATTAGATGGCTTTGCTTTAAGAGATGTGGCACACTTTTTCTGAATCCAGAAGTGACAATTCTAGGCTTTTTATGCTATTAAGTGTCCATCACTCCTCGCCACTCAGCTCTGCCCCAGTAGCAGAGAGGAAGCTATTGGCAACACGAGAATGTACAAGCATTGCTCTTACTCAATGAAACTTCACTCACCACAAAATATTATTGTTCAATTTTCCCCCAACCATTAAAAACTGTTAGGAACCATTCTTAGTTTGTGGGCTGTATAAAAACAGGTAGTAGGCAGGATTAGGCCTGTGGGCCGAAGTTTACTAACTTCTATTTATTCCTGTGGTATGGCAGGAAAGTCACAGGCTTTGGACATAGAGACTGGGTCCACCTCACAATTATACAGGACAAGGATGGAGACCCCAGCTCCCTGGGTCGCTGTGCGGAGTAAGTGAGATGATACAGACACACACACTCCAAGGTGGCAAGCAGAAGCTGCTCCTGCCCTTTCCTCGCAGTGGCCATTACAACTCTGGCTTCACCAGGAACAGAGAAGTCAAGGCTCCACCTGCCTGAAACATTACCACATGCAGCTGAGGTGTATGCAACGAGCAGAGCTGGAAGGGAAGAAGAGGGGAGACCACAACCAATTACTTCACTAAAAACATTTCCAGATCACAGCCGTGATACTCTTCAGGCAATACAGAAAGGGCCCTCCCTGGAGACTCTGCATCAGCTCCTGCAAAGACCTGGTGTGGCTGCGGTCCTGGGGACCTTGTGCCACTGCACCCTCGCTGTGGCCTGAGTTCCCGATTCTGGGGCCAGGTGGGGCCGTCCCAGTGATGATGCGATAGCTGCCTATCTACCTCCTTAGGCCCTGGCACAAGCTGGCGGCAAACCAACTTGACTTGTGACATGTGGGCAACTCACGAGGGGTGAAGGGGAGGCCTGCCCTACGCCCACTACGTTCACTCTGTGACGGCCTGACCCATGGTCCCAATTCACACATGGGAGCCCTAACCCCTAGTCACTCAGAATGTGACTGCATGTAGAGGTGGGTCCTTTAAAAAAGGAGATAGAAGGGGCTGGGGATTTAGCTCAGTGGTAGAGCACTTGCCTAGGCACAAGGCCCCGAGTTCGATCCCCAGCACCCCCCGAAAAAGGCCATTAAGATGAGGCTGGCGGTGAAGGCTGGGATGGACAATCCAATAGGATGGGTGTCCCTGGAGAAGAGAAAATCTGGACCTGCAGAAAAACATCATGGATGTATACACAAGTGAAGACATGTGAGAAGGTGGTCACCTGCCAGCCAAGGCCAGAATCTGGGGGACACCCAGTCCCAAAACTATGAGAAATAAACACGTATTTTCCAAGCTGCCTGAGCTGTGGCATTTTGTTATGATGGCCCAAGCAGACAAATGTAGCTCCCATCTGTGGCCCATTTGGGACGCGTCGATAGCAGGCCTAGAGTTTCGCTGACCTCCTTCCCATAATCCACTATCCCTGCTCTGGCCCTTTGCCCAGTCCCCTCTCATGACCCATGCTCTGACCTGACCAAATCACTCATGTTCTCCCAAAGTCCCCACCCCGATCTTGCAAATCAGCCCTTTCCATGAAATACTGCTCATGCCCACACCTTGCCAGTCCTTCCACTCTGGCACAAATGCAACTCTTTCTACATGGCCTACCCTGCAGCCTGACAGAGTCTCCTCAAGAATCTTCATACACTGGACACCCACTGTGTTCACAGCAGTACGATTCATAATAGCAGCCTATATGTCTATCAGCAGATGAATGGATAAAGAAAATGTGGTTTTTATACACAATGGAATACTACACTTTGCCATAAAAAGGAATAAACTTAGAGTCACTTGTAGGAAAATGGATGCATCTTGAGAACATGTTAAGTAACTCAGACATATAAGCTTAAAGATTGCATGGTTTTTTGGTTTTTTTTTTGTGGTGCTGGGGATCGAACTCAGGCCCTTGTGCTTACAAGGCAAGCACTCTAACCACTGAACTAAACCCCCACCCAATATATAAAGTACAAAATAAAAGACAAACAATAAGAAAAAGAGAGGACAAAAGGTTATTGTAACCCAGCACGAACAATGTATCTAAGAGTGTACCTAGATTTAGTATAATTGTTTTATGTGTTTTATATGTTTGCTTAGCCTGTTAGTCTACCTGTAAATCTGTATTTATGACAATTAACTTGATTAGGATTGCTGGCCAAAAAAAAAAAAAAAAAAGCTTTTCTAAAAAAGGGGATAGAAGGGAAGGGGGAAAAAGAAAGAATTGAGATGTGTTATATATATGTACCAATTCCTCACAATGAATGTAACTATTATGTACTGTAAACATGTACTAATAAAAATAAAAATTAAAAAACAAAAGAATCAATGCATTGCCGGGTGACAGCACGGTTCCCTGGTGATCAAGGACCCCTCTGGCGGCGCCACCCTCATCCCTGGGAGCCCCTAGGGATCTGGGCCAGCAGCCCAAGTCATGGCCAGGTGACTGTGGACCTGGGCTTTGGTTTCCTTCTCTGTGATGTCTCCCAGAGTGAGCACGGGGTCAGAGGACAAGGCTGCTGAACAGACCTCTGAGGGCAGTAGAGACATGCTGTCCTTGGGCTGTCCTGGAGGGGGTGGGACACACACACCCCAACCCATCTTCCAAGCCTGTCTCCAATCTGCCTTTCCATTCTAGTGCCATGCTTTGGTCATACATGCTTTAATTTCTTGGGAAATTTGTTTATTCTCACCTAGAGGATGCCAAACTTCAAGTGAACATACAGATGGAACCAACCACAAATATGCCAGCCTCCTTTCACTGGGACCCACTGGATCGACTTGTGAAGGGAGTTCATAACTGCCAAACTGCAACATGACGTCTACGCAAGGCCCATCAGATTAGCTCTCCAGAGGTCACTGACTGCGGTCTCCCTGACACCGACCCTTCTCAGCTCGAAGCAGCTAGATGGAAACATCGCCCATTCTCCCCTAACCGCAGTTACAGGTACTTCTTCAGAGGGGGGAATATTATAGACAGCGAAGTAAGGTAGAAATATTATAGGCAGTCAGACAGGGCTGGGTCCTCAATGGGGTCAATACACAGGACAACTATGGCTGGAGGCGCATCCATTGAAGGTCAGGTCTCAAGATAAGGATGGAAAGACCAGAGCCACACCCCTGAATGAGGGATAAACAATGAGCTGAAGATTACATCCCATAAAGTCTAGGTCGCCCAGGTGGGTGGCAAAGATCTCCAGACTCAGCCCACCCTGGAATGTCCTTGTTCTCTCCTTGTCGATTTACTACGTGACTTTCTTCCCCATTGGATGACTATTACCTAAATGACTACACTTGTAATATTATTGGTTAATCATCATTTTGACACACATTGTACCCGCCTCACAATTTTGCTCTATAAAACTTCCCCTGAAGGGTGGGCTTGTTGGCAACCCACTCGGGTCTCCTCCTGTCTCTCAGGAGCTCTCTTTCTCTCTCAATAAAATTCCTACTCTTAACCTCCTTTGTTCCTTAGAATTCATTCTTTGACTTGGGGAACACGAACTCGGAGTAACTGACATCTAGCAGGTTGGGAGTTATATTTTTTTCCCCAACAGTCCATCTAAGATTCCTCCCTGGGGAGAGGGCTCCAGTGCCCACAATGGCCATTTCCAACCTAGTGCACCAAGAAGGACAGCTCTGGAAGCTGGCAACCCGGAATGAGTTTCAGCCTTCTTTCCCCAGGATCCTGAGCCCATCAGCTAAACCCCAAAATGGGGCAAATTTGGGCCATTTCTCTAGAATAGTGTGGCTACTAAAATGAAGAGATGTGGAAACACAGTACGGACACAGGCAGAGGACAGACAGAAACGCTATCTCCACCGCCCTCTGCCACCCCTCTGGGGTGTCTGATGACACATTCTCACCAAAGTGGCGCTCCACCCTCCTTCCAGTGCCCGGGGGCCCATCCGGCCCAAGCCTCACCTCACAGTGGGTGTCCAGCTTGGTCAGCGAGATGTCCATGGTCTGGTGCTGCTCCTTCAGCTCGTCAAAGCGCGCCTGCCAGCGGTTCAGCTCCAGCTGTGAGGTGTTCAGCGAGGTTTTCAGCTCCTTGGTGTGGGCGTGCAGCTCTTCATATTCCCCTTTCAGCTGAGCATGCAGGAAATTGACCCTATGGAGTGACGTAGCAAAAGGGCTGAGGCACGTTCCAAATCATGGCTCCCTGGAGTCCTGGGCTCTGTCCCAGCTCTGACAGTAGCATGCTGTGCAACCTCAGATAAAGCCACACTTCTCTGGGTCTCAGGTTTCTTTATGTATAAAATGAGAGGGTTAGACAACATTGCTGGTTTTCAAACTGTGTTCTTTGGGCATTTTTGAGGTACTCTTCACACTGGGTCTAAAGGGAGCCTGGCCAGCCAGCCTCAGACACCAGCCTCAACCATGCATTTATGCTCTCCTATCCCTCCTACATTATGACTTTACCATCTTGGCATACTTGGGAAAAAGAATTCTGCTGTAAGAAAACAACAACGACAATAAAACACTGAGCCAGAACACGTTTATGTCTATGCCTTGCACTCTTCCCAGTTCTGCGCACCTAATTTCAGCTCCTAAGATAAACAGGATGAGATGGCAGGGTATTACGTAAATCCACTAAAAGGACCATCACCATTATTATTAGCCAGGGGGGATTTCTCAGAAGACAACCAGAAAGCTCCAATCACTGGGGGCTCATAGACTTGATTTGGACATATGTGGCTTAGTGTATACAATTTTATTTTTAAAAAATTAGTTGCCAACATTTAAAAATTTGGACATCACTCATCCGAGAGAATATGAAGCAGGGGAATGACCAGACAACCCAGGCCCCACTGCTGTGGATTTGTAGCCGCCCTTCTCACTAGGGTGGATGCTCCAGCCTGTGGTCTGAGGTCTGCTGCTGGTGCTGTTTCCCTGCCTGGTCACAGCAGGCACCTGAGTGTGTAACCCCTACAACTCAACGATGTAGAGGAGGCAGGGCTTCCTATGGTCTTCAGGAATCTGGAACTCTGGAAGGAGCTGAGGCCTGAATTCAGTCCTGACTCTGCCATTAACTAGAGGCATTAACCTTGAACAAGTTACTTGATCTCCCTGAATCTGTTTCCTTGTTGTTACAAAAAGGGGGCGTGGGGATAACAGTACAGTCTATTCTCAGTATGCGATTAGTGCTGTTCTGTAAAACCCTGGCAAATGGTCAATCAGTGAATACTGTACCACAGCCCGAGGGAAATCTCAGGGTCAGGTTCCGGAGAGCCTCTGGTTACATTTTTGTTTTACGGGGCCTCTGTTTTACCTTATGTAATGCACTCACAGGCAACAGCACTCTAGCTCCTGCCTGGACCTAGACAAAGCTTATCTACCACACATATTTTCCCCAGGGGACATCACAGCCTTTCACATTCAGGGACACTAGACAACACCTTAGCACAATGCCTGGGGCCATTTTAAACAGCGACCCAAAGCACAAAACACAAAAAACATGGCACTAACCAGATTCTGAAAAGGACTTTTGTGTGCAGTAGGAGCGCTGGAACAATAAGCCCCTCAGCTGGGAACAGGGATGTATGGTGACTCACATATTTTGTGGATTCTGTGCATGTCCACAAAAGCCCCACAGGTATTGATTTCAATGCTAGAAATAAATGCTAGCAGGCAGAAAAATTCACAAATATGGAATCTGTGACTAAGAAGGGTCAGCAGCATCTCCTTTGTGTTATGGGCTTAAGGTGGATGATGGAGACATCTATGCTGGTTACAGCTGTCATCACATGGGAGAGGTGAGAAAAACCAAATTTAGACACAAGATACTCCCGCAGCCACCCAAGTCCTTTCACCCCACCCAGCAGCCAGCTGCAGCTACCCCTCGCCTCCTCCCCTAGTGGTGTGAGGGGAGACAGGGTTGAGAGAGGGAACTCGCAGGACTTTCCCTGTTGGAAAGAATGTGGGACCGTTGCCCAGCAGCGCCGGCGCTCACCTGTCCAGCTCTGCCCGCAGTCTCTGGTTCTCGCCTGTGGTGACTGCGTTCGTCCTCTGCTCCTGCTGCAGCGCCTCCCGCTCGGACGTCAGGACCTTCTCCAGCTCGTCCAGCTCAGCCCTGTGTTTCAGCATGTCGCTGTGCCTATAGGAGGAGACACTGCTGAGTGTTTGGCATGGGCCCTCGTGCAGGTTAACTCAGCCTGGAAGACTCCGACAAAACCTATGGGATCAAGGGATTTCTCTGCAGAACGGAGGGGTGGGGCAGGGTGCAAGTGGAGAGAAACAGGACAACAGAGAGACTGATGATGGCTGCCGGTGAGGTTGGGCCAGCACACGGCCCCAGGCCCCTAATCCCCTTCCTCCCACCACTATGTCCCCCTACAGTCCCTTCCCTTCCAAGGCCGCTCCCCACCCGAGAGCAGAGCTATGCTGAACTCCATGTCCTCTTTTAGGGAATTAAAAGCAAGTTACTAGGTGGTTCACTAAGCACAAACAGACCTAAAGGAAACCACAAAATAAACAGCGAAATTCCACTGCGTGTAACAGCTAATCCCTCCTCACCACCCTCCTTGCTCCCTTGGGAGCCCAGGTCTGCTTGATCCTAGCTTGACCCTCAGGCAGTCAGAGGCCTGCTGAGGGCTGCAGGGGCCATCTCTGCTCGGCTACCCCCAGCGACAACCCTCACCCTTTCTCTCCCCTCCCATCATGCCTGAATATTCTGCACATTTAATCCTTGCATGCTACACAGTGGTCTGCAGGGGGCAGCAGAGTACAAGGCTGGAGTCCCTGAGACGCTGGTCCCTACCTCCCACTCGCTTGGAATCTTCTATGCTCCTAGGACCCTGGGACCCCATCTCCCCCGAGTCTGAAGGGCACAGAGCAGTCTGAAGGCTGTCACTGGTCCCTGTGTAGACAAACCTCTTCTGAGTGACCCTCACAGAGTGACAGCCTCACAGACAGTCTTGCAGAGACTGTCTAGGGCTCCAGGGGCTTCTAGCCGGGCTCCACATCTCCACACAGCCCACCCTGCACCACCGGTGCCTGTACTGTCTCCCTGGAGCCCAGATGTGAGAATCTAACAAGGAAACCTGCTCACAAACAAATATTTGTGAGGCCTTTAGCCATGGGGCAGAGGCTGGCCCCAGTACAGAGCTGAACCTGAGCCTCTGCCTGGCTTTTAGAGCTGGACCTTTCTCATCCAAGCTAGCGATTCTAGACGAATCACCCAACTTTGACAAATAAGGGCCCTGGGCTGACCATTAATGTCCCCCAACTCCTGCTCCCTTCCTGTGATGTCTTAGAAAAGCATGACTTAAACCATCAGTAACTACAAACTGCAGGGCAGACTTTGGGAGTCTTGCTCACCCTAATCCCTGACACAATACACAGTAAATACCTAGAGGAACAAGGGAGTGAGCCTGTCCAATTTAAGCACCAGAGGAAAGACAACACAGCCATCATCCCTGTGTGGTAGGTCCCTACACCCTGAGACCTGCAGCCATCTGTGCAACCAGCAAAGCATATGCAGCAACCAGGGATGCTACCCCGAGCAAGCAACCACAGAGAAAATGAGGCAAACTCTACCTCCAGGGCCCGTCCCAGGACACACTCAGTGAGTAAACCAAACAATGTTATCATCACCCTCATATCCACAAGCATCACCAAGGCCTACAGGAGGCTTTTTCTGGCTCAAAGACATTCATGGATCCCCATTAACTGAAGCTCCCTGCACTTCAATTGCTGCTACCTGAAAGAGCCAACATGTACCTAGCAGTCCTGCTGAGGCTGACTCAAGGGAACTGCTGTCAACGAACAGGGCATGTCACAAGCACGGGAAGTGAGTGATCCAGCCTCTCTCTGAAGGAGCCTCCGCCTCTTATGCACCTGATTCAGTACACATTACATCCCCAGCAGCCTCCGGAAGAGCATCTGTCCCAACCCTTCCGCATCTTACTGCACCTGTCCAGGGCCTGGCACCAGCAGGAATGTGCATGGGGCAGGAGCTCAGCAGATGGTAGCTGACTTGGTGAACACAAAACCCAGGACTCAGGAAGGTCAGGAGTGCAAAGTTAAGGCCCGCACATTTCATTGTATACAAATTTTAGCTAATCTGCCAAAAGAAAGACTTGTGGGCATGGAGAGTGGGAGGCAGAGATGAAGGGAAGACTGGCATCACGTCACTAAATGAGGAAAATGGGTGACTGACATTCATGATGTAATTCTGCTTATTTTCCATGCATTCAAAAATTTCCATAATTAAAGGGTTTTTTTTAAGACAAACTAGCCAGACAAACACTGATACAAAAGAAAAAGCCTGAAGAGTCAGACTGGGCAGTCCCTGCACACTGGGAGCTGTGGGCAACTCCCTGCAGGTCGCGGGCTGGGAGAGGAAAGGGCAGGAAGGTGAGATTCCTCAGGAGGACAAGGCTTCCGGTGCTCTCCAGGCTACCCGGAGGCCGGAGCAGCTGCGGCACCTTTTCTTTCTTTGGACACCCCCCCACTCTACCAATCGGTTCCCAGCTGCATGAACTTAAAATCACTCAAGGTGACATTTTATTTCCTTCCCATTGCCCTGACAATGGGAAGCAGGCAGCCAAGAGGAAATACAGGGAGAGGGGTGGAGGCAGAGTGTGGGCCAGGAGAAAGCCCAGTCCTAGGGGAGCCTGGGGACTCGCCACACTGTACTGACCCGCGCCCCACCAGGCCTCACCCCTGCTCGCAGGGCCCCGGTCCCCACCTCTCCCCGAGCTCCTTGTGCTCCAGCTCCAGGTTCCGGTGCAGCGTCTTCAGGCAGCTGTGCTGGCGGATGAGGGCCTCGTACTCTGAGGACTGGCGTTCATGTAGCACCCCCAGGTGCTCGTGGTCCCGGAGCAGGGCCTCGTAGACAGCCACCAGCTGCTCCTGCTGCCTCTGCAGGCCCTCGTGCTCCGTCTCCTTGGCCGCGTGCTGGCTCTGTAGCAGGGCATACTGCGCGGCCAGGGCGGTGCTCTGGGAGCTCAGCGTGGAATTCTCCACCTGCGTGAGAGCAGGGCCCCAAACTGCGGGTCAGACACCCATGAGAGGACCACAGAGGGGCAGGCCAGGCCCAGAGGGTGGCCCCACCTGCTCTGGGAAGGGACCTCAGGGCACAAATGCACTACGCTGGAGCAGGCATCCTGGGCCACTCTCCAGAAGTGAAGTTCTTTCTCTGGATAACCTCCTTGCTGGCTATTTTTAAAAACCCATTTTCTAGTAGACAGAAAATCTGTAAGGATACAGAATATCTCAACAACACTATCAACCAACCTAAGGGATGGTTATAGAATACTGCATCCAACATGATTCAAAAGCATTAGAGAATTGAACAGGAGCCAGAACTCCCCTGACATTAAAACCAGACAAAGACTTTTTTGAGACAAAAAAACAAAACAAACCTATATCCTATTTTATTATTTTCATAGAACAAATCCCAACTTCTTGACCAAAGAGTTTCCTGTTTATTGTCCCTGTTCCATAAGTAACCTACTTTTCCGAGTTTGCTCAGAAACTGCATTAATGAATGAACATTAATTTCCCTACCCCCTCTGTCCAGTGGCCTGGAGGTCTGGTTCTGCAGCCCACTCCCAGCCCTGCGGGGCAGCTTCACGGCCTACTTCCCTCTTGGAGCTGAAAATGCACAATGGCTTCACGAAGCTTCTGCCAGCTTCTGCAGTATGGAAACCCGGTCAATTGCTTAACCAAACTTAACTGAGCACCATACTTCTTTTCTAAGTCATTCATAATAACATCTCAAGGAACAGACTCACAAACATGGGCAGGAACATAAAAGCGGAGAACTGAAGACTTTAGATGAAGCCGCAGGCTTGATCATTGAAATTGGTTTCTAAGTCCCCGTCACATTCCAAGATCCCGTCTACTGTGAGCTTAGGAACAAAGGCACACCCTCCACCCCCCTGCACTTCACCCTGCCGCCTGGTACCTGTAGCTTGGCGGTCTGCGTCTGCAGCGTGGTGGTGTGTTCCTGCAGAAAAGCGCTCTGCTTCTGCAGCGTCAGGATCTGACTGCTGAAGGCCACGTTCTGCGTCTCCAGGTGCTGCAGCTGCTCCTTCAGCAGCTGCTTCTCGGCCTGCAGAGCTGCATTCTAGGGGACGGAAAGCATGCATCAGTCAAACTCGGCGAGGCAAGTGCCAAGTGGCCACACGTACCTGCACTGCAAAGAAACCCTCCAGGGTGAACCATCAGGTACAGAGAATAACAGCTGCCTGCTTTGCAAAGGACAATCGAAACAACTGAGAAAAAGAACACACACCACGGGGGATGCGTATTGCGGGGGACACAAAACGATGGGAGATGGGAGGCCGAGGTGCGCTGGAGTTAAAGCTGCTTCTGCCTTTTTCTCTTCAGTGCTTGCTTTTGCTCTCTGTGGGACCTAAGAATGCTTTTCTGTGGGTTGGCTCCACCTCTTGCTGACCACCAGCCCAGGTCTCTCACGGGACAGGGAGCTGAACCCCTCGGCCACAGCTCATCCTACTCTGGGAAGACAGCAGGTAGAAGGGGGCAATGCGTATTACGTGGGACTAATAAAGAATACATCAATCACACCACCAGCTGGGTTAGGGACCAGGACATGGGAGAGGGGCTACATTCCTGTTCTACCCCTTATTAGCACGGGACTTTGGCAGAGTCAAACATTATGCCTGAGTTTTCTCATCTTTCAAATCACGGAAATCATCACTCTTGACTATATAAAGTCACTGGCAATCAAAACCAAAGGAACTAACACTCATTAGCTAACTTTTTATAAAGGGCTGGATGGTAAACACTTTGGGGCTTGCCAGCCAAATCGTCTCTATCTCCACCACCAAATGCTGCTGTTGCAGTGGGAAAGCTGCCCAGACAATGCATAAACCAAGGCATGGCTGTGTTCCAATAAAGCTTTATTTACAGACACACACAAGGGCTGTGAAATGGCTCTGGGACACAGCCCTGAAAACACAACGCTACAGGAATAGAGGCTGGCGGATAAGCCACAGGCAAATCCTGCCAAGGCAAGCAGGGATGATTCACCACAGCAGAGGCTGAAGATGCCTCTTATGCTAGCAACTCTGAAGGACAGCAAATGAAAGGCACCCATGGGACCTGCTAGGTCATCTCAAGAAGTGTCCAGCTAGATCCAAGAAGCCCCCACGGACTCTGACATCCTGTGTTCTTTCCAGCAATTACACATGATCAGGGGACCATGAACGGGACACTCCTTGTCTCTGCGACTTGGGCCAGGGCACTCACGTTCCGTTCCAGCTCGATGGCCCGGTCCTTCACTCGGAGCAGCTCCATGGTGGCCTCCTTGTGGCCAGGTCCCCAGGCCTCCCTCTCCTGGGGACTGGTGACTGATGTGCCCAGAGGGTGCTTGAGCGAGTTCTGCACATGTGTTGCTTCTTCCTGAGTCTGCCTGAGCCGGTCTCGCTCTTCCTTCACCTGCAGGCCCGGGGAAGGGAGCCAATTTAGGTGGGACGGAGCATCACTGAGCCCTGCTTGAGGATGGCTGGCAGGTCTGCACCAGTGTCACACATGCGTGCACACGCACAAGGGACACAACAGGCCAAGTGCGATTCTTTGCTCTGCTGGGGAAGGGCGCCAATCTCGGTCTTTCATGTCTCCTCCTTCCACCCAGAGATGACAGGGAGGGCAGAGGCCCAGAGCCCATGCCTGCCTCAGTCCCTACCTCAGCCTCTACTGCCATGGACAGAAGGGAGGCTGGGGAACCGGCACCAGGACACCTGAGCCTCACGGAGCCCTGCCAGGGCTGGAATCGCTTTCCTCCACATTCCAATCCAATCCCGTGGCCAAGAAACATGCCCCTTGTCACGCAGGAGGGCTGGGAGAGCAGTGTGTGCATGTGGACTGCATGTGTGTGCATACATGTCCTCATACATGTGGAGACTGCACAGAGAGCACACATACACATGTGGGGTATATGCATATACATGTGGAGAGTATGTCTATGCATACGTGCCTGAGAGTGGGCATGTGCGTGTCCTCACAAGCCCCTGCCCCACCTGAGTGTGCCCGGGAGACTCTGCAGGCCTCTGCTGGGTGCCGGCTGCTCACTTTCATGTGGAGCTCTCATGAAGATGCCCCTGCCCATCCTCCCAGCACGTGTGATTCGGATGGAGCGTGCTCTGACCCTGTGGCTCACCCCACGTGCCCAGGACAGAGGTGTGTGGGCTGCCCTTGGCTACCCGGGCAAGGGGCAGGAAGGGGAGGCAGAGCCCAGCTAGCAGGGTAGGCTGGACCCTCACACACCACTCTCACCAGCTGGAGCTCGCTCTGTAACTGCTGGCTCAGGCCCACTTTCTCTTCCACCTGGGCTTCCAAGAACACTATCTTTTCTTCTTTCATGGCCAGTGCTGTTTTTAACAATGACTCATTTCTGCCCTCCAAAATCTTGTATTTTCTGAAAAATACAAAGATAATATAGTGCATTTACCTTCCTCTTCAGCCCCACATCCCTCCTCCCAGGAAGCTGCCTGCCTGTACCACCCAGGAGTCGGACACTGTCTAGAGGCCTTCCCCAGATTCCTGAGCAGACACACACCGCTACCCTTTAGAGTCACTGTTTTAGTGAGGCGTTACCATAGCCAATTTACATATGGGGAAACTGAGTCTTAGGAATCTTAAGGGTTTTGTCCAAGATCGAAGTGCAAGGTACAGCCTTTCTACCACACCAAACAGGCATCTCGTTAGCAGGCACATGGGTCTTGGTTACAAATCCAGAAGTCTAAGATACTGGATTTCCTTAAACAATGTGAACATTTAAGAAAGCATGGTTGCAACAGTCAAATGAAAAATAAGTCTTGGGCTGAGGATGTGGCTCAGTGACAGAGCATTTGCATAGCAGACAGGAGGCCCTAGATTCAGTCCTTAGCACCACTAAAAAAAAAAAAAAAAAAGAAAGAAGAAAAACACTTTCTTATTGGACAATAGAACCTCCTTCCATGCCTCCCTGAGAGATCCAGGGATACAAAGGACACAGCCGGCACAGGACAGTGACTGCAGTAAACAAAGGCCTCAGGCCAAGACCGTCCTCACGTGTCACCATGGCTGTTATCCTGCAGCAGCAGCTCCTTGCTGAGCCCGGCCTTCTCCAGCTCCTGGCCCAGTCTGTCCAGCTCACTGGCCAGCTGCTGGCTCTTCAACTTCTCCAGCACCAGGTCCTGCAACACAGGAGACAGGGGCGTGGGGCGGGAGCCTGGCAGTCACAGCAGGGAGGCCAGGCCGGGCCTCGTCATGTGGTCATCTCTGAGCCACTTCTGTCTGAGTCCTGGCCGCCTGGCTGAGTGACTGGAAGGTCAGCTCCAGGCAAGGAGGCACTGCCAGAAGGAAGGGAAGTGATACACTTTTCCAGGCCTAACCAGACCACATGGCAACACTCCTAACACTCCTCCAAGACATGTTGGAAATGCCAAGTTGAGCTGACCTCTGAGTACTGGGTTTGATTTCTGACAATAGGCTGCCTTTTTATAGAGCAACAAGTAATTACATGTTCATTGCAAACAATGTAAAACAGAAAAAAAGCAGAGAAAGGTTTCCTCTTAAGCCCTGGTTCTGGTTTACTTTGCAGAACACAGATGCTGAATTCACTTGGGTGTTCACCTCCTCCGATCCCCCTTGCTTTCATCTACCTCTGCAGTTCTCTGCAGGAAGCCCTCATTCCTGCTTGGGGCCAGTCACTCACAAGCTATTTATCCCTCCTACCAAATCATAGACAGGGTGGAAGCAATAGCAACATTCACCATATGCTCCCCCAAATTTCCCCGTAGCCCTGAGGAGCTGAAGCCAGGTAACCCACTGGAGCCACTGGGCTGTGGGGAGGAGTGACACAGGTCACTTCCTGGCTGATGCAGAGAAAAGCTGGTGTGTGACCTGCCAGCTGCCTTCTCTCTGAGCACCATGGTCACGGCCTAAGCCTGTTATTGAGATGGTGGACCCTCTAAGATCAAAGTGTCCTGGATGGCCAAGTCCAAGCACAGGAAACAGACACCCCAAGAGTCGCCTGGGCTCTGGTGAGGGGCAAGTACGCCTCTGCTGTGATAAGCTGTGGAGATCTGGGAGTAGCTGTGACATTGGCACAAAGCTATACCGTTGTGGACAGTGTGCAATGCCTAGCATGCAGCTCTCCCTGCAGCACACTGACCTACCTAGACCTATCATCGGCCATTGTTTCTAAATGTGGAGATTGTTCTGTGTTCACTGGAATGAATTTCCTTCCCCTTCTGGGCACACAGCACCCCGGGGCAGTGTAGGGTATGATCTTTCTGTCTTGCTCGCTCTCTCTTCCTAAATTACCTGCCACCTGGGAAGCTAGAAGAGGGCTCCACCGCGGGTGGCTGAGCCACAGGTCGGAGAAGCCTGCACCTGAACCACTGAGCTCAAGGCCACCTGGAAATGCACACACTGAACTCCTAGGTGGGTGAGATGAAACCTGACTGTTAGGCCACTGAGGGGGTCACTGATGTCTCTCTAGATCAGCTCTTCTCCATAAAATCATGCTAAATACACTAACATCCAGATGGCCCATGCAAAAAATTCTAGGAGGAGGCAGGACAGGTATTTTTGGAGAAGTCTATATGTACACTAAGAGACCAAACAAAAGTTCACACCCTTTGTTCCTATTATTCTCTTTCCAGGATTATATCCTAAGAAAAGTTTGCTGTGTATTCATGAAGGCACATATGAACAAGGGTGACCAGTGGTATTTAAAACAGTGGGGGCTGGGGGCATAGTTCAGCAAGCATGCACCAGACCCTGGGTTCAATCCCCAGCACCAAAAACAAGAGCAAAAAAACAGTGGAAAATACTGGGAACAAACCTAAGTGCCTCCAAAATAATCACAGCAACTCTCTAAGATTAAATACCTTGTAGCCACCGAAAACTGAAGCTTTGAAACATATTTAATGTGAGAAATGATGTAACATAATAAAAAACCAGAACAGCTCAACTGTGTATGTAGTGTAGCATGGGGCATGTAACAGATGATCCTGACCCACAATTTTTCAACTTTATGATCAAATCTTGAATTCAGGTCTTTCCCCAGGTTAGCAATGTGCAGTCTGATCTCTGTTGATGTTGGGTGGGACACTGAACCACAGCTCTCAGTCAGCCACCTGATCAGGAGGGGAAACCACCAACTCTGCAGTGTGCTAAGCAAGATGTGCAGCACGTGCATTAAACGCATTTTCCACTTAGGATATTTTCACCCCACGATGAGTTTGTCAGGACATAGCCTACCATAAGTTGGGGGGCATCTGTATGCATGTGCACAGGGGAAATAATGCAATGAGACAAACCATTAGGCGTAATTACCTCTGAATTAGGTGATTTCCAGTAGGCTCTTTAGACCTTTGGATGTTAGAATGAGGGACATGCTTATGGAGGACATGTGAAGTCCCCCTTCTATTCTGGAACCATGCACCCCAGAAACAGGCTCTTGTGCCATGCCTACTGCACCTGGCTCACCTCTCTCAGCGTGGTCAGCGTCCTCGTGTGCATGGTGACCTGCTTGGTGAGGTCCCTGTTGTCCTTCTCCATCTCCTTCAGCCTGCTGGCCGCATCCCGGCAGCGGGCCAGCTCCTTGTCCAGCGCACGGCTCTCCTTCTCGGCTGCCGACAGCTTGGCGGTGCTATCGTCCAAGACAGCGTCCTTCAGCTCCACCTGCTGCCACAGCCGCTTGGCCTCCTTCTCCAGCAGCTTCTTGTCCTTCTCCAGCTGGGCCACTTCCTGCTCCAGAGCCTTTCTGTCCTTGTCGGCCCTCTCCAGCTGCTTGTTGGTGAGCCGCAGGGCCTCCAGGTCTCGCCGCAGAGCCTGGTGCTCGGCCTCCAGCTCACTCAGCTCCCGCTCCAGGGCCTGCGCCTTGTGGCCGCTGCTCTCCAGGCTCTGCTGCAGCCGGAGGTTCTCGGCGCTCACACTCTGGTAGCTGAGCTCCAGGCGCTCTGACTTCTTGCTCAGAGCCTTCAACAGCTCCACGTTCTTCCGCAGCTCCTCCTTCTCACGCTCCAGCTGCTGGTTCTCCCTCTCGATCTGTACCATCTTGGTGCTAGTGAAGCGCATGGTCTCCACCATCTTCCGCAGCTCCAGGTTCTCCTCATCCAGTTGCTTGTTGTCACGCTCTAGGCCTTCAAGCTGCACCGACACGTTCTGCAGTGTGTCCAGGGACTTCCTCAGCGTCCGGTTCTCCAGCTCCAGGCCCCGGCTTTCATGCTCCAGGGCCTCGACCTTCTCTGTGACCATCTTCAGGGAGGCCACCGTCTTGGCCAGCTGCTCGTTCTCCTTCTCCAGCTGATGCAGCTCCTTCTCCAGGGCCTCTGCCCGCTCCCCCTTCTCCTTGGCCTGCTCCAAGTCCCTGTGCAGTTGCTTCTTGTCCAACTCCAGCTGGCTCAGTTTGCTGCCAGCCTCCGTCACTGCCTGGTGGAGTGCCTTGTTTTCCTTCTCGACGTCCTTCCCCCGGGTCTCACTGCTGGCCTGTGACCTCTCCCGTAGCGACCACACAGTTCGGTGAAGGTGGTCCTTCTCCTGCTCCAGATCCTTGATCTACAGGAAAACACAATGGACAGGACCCAGGCTGCCGCGTGAACTGAGGCCAGGGATCTGGGCTCACACCACGCGGTTAAACATCCTGACAATTCCAAGGCCTGACACGGACCCAGATGAGAGGCACTGATGCCAGTGCTAAGGTAGCCTGGGTCAGCATACACTCGGTGCAACCGGGGTGGGCTTAACACATAAGCGACACATCTCTCTCACTTAAAAACTTCAGCCATGTTCCTGGTCCTTTCTGTCATGGCCAGTGGGAGCCCAGTGACCAGGCCCTGCCTACCTCTGCAGCCTCTTCTTAGGCTGCCTCACTGCTCCCAGCTCCTTCCTACAGACACTTTGCACATGTTAAGTGCTTGCCCTCAAGCCTTTAGCCTCCCTGACTCCTTCTCATCCTTCAAGGTTAGAAGCCTTGCACGATGGCTCTAATGTGGCCCTGCACCCAGCATTCTCCTGCTCTGCACCTGGTCTGCTCCCTCAATAGCACATGCCCAAGATCATGCCTGTCACCTGGCAGTTTGCCATCCAGGCTGTCTTTCCACTGTGGGTAGCACTGTTTCAACCTTCTCCCTGTTTTGTGTTGCTCTGCTACAGAGGCTGGAAGCTAAAACACCACTCCAGCCTCAATTACAGGCCAAGGAGCCGCGAGTCAGCTCTGGCCAATGCATCATCCAGCGGGTCCCGGGAGGGTGTCCCTGAGCCTCCTTACCCTCCACCTTCTCCCGCCTGACCTGCCCATGTTCAGCCTCCACTGCTAAGGCCCTGACGGCAGCAGAGGGGGCCTGGTCCTGAGGACATCACTGAGCCACTGCACCAGTCCTGGGCGGCCTACCTGGGATATTGTATTGGGGAAGGCAGGTCTGCCAAGGTCCCAGCTGTGACAGCGCACATGAGCAGCAGGCCAGCCTTTGCCCTGGGGCTGCAGAACATTTAGCAGCCTCCCTGGCCTCCACACCATGACAAGCCAGGTGTGCCAGCTCTCCCTCCCTCAAGTCCAAGTCAGGACTGTCAAGGATGCCTGCATCTCTGGGCAAGAAGTGCTGGTTTATGCTGCATCTGAGCTGGGTACTGACAGCCCACAGAACCATGAGTGCTGTCAGGAACGGGTGACACCCTCAGCTCCCTTCTCAGAAGCAGATGCCCCAGGAGAGGTGAGAGGCGGCAGCAGCGGGGCCTACCTGCCTGGCCTTGTTGGCCTTCAGGGCCTCCATGTCGCTCTGCATCTGTTCCTTCTCCCGGATCAGCTCCTCGCTGAGGGTCTCCAGGTCTTGGTTGCTCTGCTTTTCTCTCTCCAGCTGGGTCTGTAACTTTTCAATCTGCAGTCAAAAGACCCAGCCCAGTGCCAAAGTCAGTCTTACCATGTGCACTGTTTTAAAACATAACCAAAATGTCTCAGTTCACAGAGAAACTGAACCAGCCTTCACTCAAGGAAAAAGGTTTTGGCCTTGTTCTGCAGGGACCTCCTCATATCCTCAACCATCTGCCACAGCCCACGACCTGCATTTTGTGGGCAAGGTCATCAGGCACCTGACTGCCACATCCCTTGCAGGTCCCTGGGCCTCATCTGCCCCAGGTCTCTGCTTGGCCTCTTCTATTCTCCCCAGTGTCACTACCCCAGGCCACCACTGCTGCAGGCCCTGGGGGACTTAATGCTCACCCATTTCCCATCCTCCACCCTGCCTTGGAGTGGTGACAGCACTCCACTGCTCAGAGAGGTGCCCTATCTTGTCACCCTCCGTCATTTGTCCTTTCTACCCACTGCACACCCCAGCCTCCTCTGCTCCAGGCCACTGCGTATCACCTTGCCAGGGCAGCTTCCCAGTCACCCTGACACCAGCTCTTATGCCAGACCCCACATGTGCCCAAGCTCCTCACACTTCATGGTGCAGCCGAGCCCCTAGGAGACTGTGAAGATGCAGCTTCTTTCCTCCAACACCAAGTTCTGAGTGCAACAAACAGGCAGTGGAGAAAGGCACTGATGCTGGCCTCAGAGGAACAAGGGGTCCAAGTTTGTCCCCATGTACACGGCCACAGCAAGTTTCTGTGGCTGACCACTATGGCCAGCGTATCCATTCTCTCAGTCGCTGCAGCTAGACCACGTTCTAAAATGATGGTCAGGTAGGGTTAGGGTCATGTTAAGAGCTTGGAAAAATCTCAAACTTCCTCTGAGGGTGGGATCTAGTGTGCCCAGGTGACCCCCAGGGACTGTGGGGGCTGAGGCTTGCACAGCCAGGTGTACAAATCTCCTGGGCTGCTCTCAGCACCCATCAGACAGGTATGTGCCCTTCTCCTTGGTAAGGAGCTGCCTGGCCTTCCTGCCTCACGGTCTGTTCAATGTCAACCGCCACAGCAGAAGCAGGCCAGGGGGTCCACCAGTAGGGGGCAGGGTGCATACACATCCTGCTGTCACGGCACCAAGCCCCTCCCCAACCTGGGGACCCCAGGGTGAGTGTGCCTTACCCAGTGACAGTCACAGAGGAGAGAGGCAACTTCTCTGGGACCCACAGAGGCGCCTCGAGATACAGGCAGGGTGTGAACCTGGGGAACTATGGTTTCTGTGGACATCTCGGGCTTGTGCAAGCCTGTAGGCCACAAGACGGCTGAGGGCAGGAGCTGAGCTGGCCCCAGAGAGCATCTCAAGGGCCCTTCACTGACTGAGAAATGCCAGTGGGAGGCCGAAGCCCAGCCCAAGGAAGGGAGAGTCGGCTGAGGTTGAAGCTAGGAAAGTCAGGGTGGGCTGAACTGCCTGAAAGTCTTGGGGCCAACTATGACCTCCTGCTGGTTGGTGCTGCAGTGCTCATGGGTCAAACACAGCAAGCACCCATTACACGTCAGGCACACTGAATGGGGTCAAAACACAGTAAGATGTGTGCTCTGCTGGCCAGCAGCCTCTAGCCAGGCCCAGGGCAGCAAGGGAGAAGGGGGCTCTGGGCACCGGATACCTGACAGCTCTCACTGGGCACAGTGACTCTCCCTTTCTGGCCAGGGATCCTGTGCTAAGACATGGCCTCCCAGGGCCACAGCAGGACAGGGATAGTGTCAGGCCAGGGAACTAACCCAGCGGGAAGCAGATGGGCAGGACCTGGGAGACTGGCAGGAGTTATACAGGATGGCAGCACACGCTGCCCACTGCTGTTTGTACAGAGAAGGGGCTGCAAGGGACAAGCGAGGCTGGTGCTACCCTTGGGACCTGTATGGAGGTGACCCATACTGTCCATAGGCCAGCAAGATGACACAGCAGATTTTCCACAGCAGACACTGAGGTCCCACGGGGTGGGAGGTTCATCTGCCTAAAAGGTGAGCTCTTTTTGGTCCTGGCTAAGACTAGACTGCCATTTATAAAGACACTTCCTGTGCCAGCCCACATGAACCTAAGAACCCAGTACACCTAGTCGCCTCTCCCTTACTGCTCCAAACCAAAGACCTGGAATGAGATGGGAGTGTCTTCTTTCATCCTACAAAGTCAGGACAAGCCATGTGGCAGCAAAAATGCTGCAAGGTGCACAGGGCTCCAAGGGGACGTGAGGGGGCACAGTGCAGCTGGGCAATCCCATGAGGTCCCTCTCACGGAGGCGGTATGTGCCAAGCCCCAAACAGAAGAGAAGAACAGCAGGCAGCACCCTTGCAGCTTCCATCTCCTGCCTGCCACTGATATTCCTCCCACCGCCCCTGCAGCCTCAATAAACGACACCGAGGAACTCAGGGGCAGGTGAGACATGGGAGGTGCAGGTCCTGCAAGGGGGCCACCAGCCAGAGTGTTCCTGCCTTCTGCCTGGGCTGAACCCCAGTGTTGGGTGTGTTCACAGTCCACAATGAAACTACACCACCCCCAGTGCGAGTGAGACAGTCTCCACCCCAGAACAAGCAGCCCTGGGCTCTGTGCCGGCCTGGTGGGCTCACCTTCTTGCTGAGCTGATGGTTCTCCTTCTCCAGCTCCCCACACTTGAGGCTGCTCTCCTCCAGTGCCAAGGATGCATCCCGCAGCCCCTGGATGGTGCTCTGGAGGCTCTGGTTCTCCTTCTCCAGCTTCAGGATGCGGCTAGAGGCACATTCATTCAGCTCAAACACAAACGACTTCCTGGAAGCTGAAGTACAAAGTGGGTCAGGCTGGTACTCCAGAGCTTCCATTTCCACTCTGTCCCGAGCCCCGAGCCCAGGGAGCTGGGCACCCACTGCCGGCCCCTACATTCCCACCCTCCGCTAGCCTGGCTGGGCTCAAGGAGGGAGCAACTGCTGGGAGGAGCCAAAGCAAAAGCTAAAGACCATGTAACTTGCAGGGAACGTTTGTTTACCAGGTTGTTAACCTGATGGCCTCCCAAGGATTGCAGAGGTCAATGGAGGGGCCAACAAGCAACATCTTCTGTGCCTGTTGTCAAGCCAGCAGCCGCCAGGCCTGCTCATCAGCAAAGCCTCTGCTGGGGGGAGCTGTGCTACCCCATGCTTGCCAGCCTGAGTGGGGCCCTCGGCACAGACGTCTCCTTGGGATTTTATACTTATATGGAAGGAAAGTGTAAGTTACACAAATGGCTTTAAAAATTCCAAGTGAGATACAAGTGTAAGCTAAAGATCTAAAGGAGGCAGATTGTCTACTGTGGTTTTAAGCAGCTCGAATGCAGGCAGAGAAGGGAACACAGCCCAGGACAGGGCCACAGCGGGTATGTCGAGGGGCTTCTGAGGAAGAAAATGGTAGGTGTGAAAGGCCTCTGAAGGAGAAGTCAAGGCTGTTCCACCTATCGTGTGTGCCACTGGCATCTTGGAGCCTTGGCACATCCTACTGCTGGCACGCTGTCCCCACCCCAGGCACACCTGCTCCTCAGCCATTGCCTTTGAGGCCACGGGGAGCAGAGGTGGCCGGCACTCAGAGCAAACCCCCGTACGCAAACGCAGTGTGGGGGCTCTGTGACCCTGGGCAACCGTAAGGACTAACAGGTGTCTGTGTGTCCCTCTGCACCATATTCTCTACCAAGACCCACAGTGCAGGCTGGAAGCAACAACAGGTAAGGCAGCAGTGGAAGAGACCATGCGTCCCATTCTAGAGATGCAGCACGTAGACGAAGGCACCTCAGAACCTTTGGTCATCCGGACAGTATCTCTCTGGCATTTGCGGGGAAAAAAAGAACATGTTTTCTATTGTGGTAAAGTATACATAAGATTTACCACGTTAGCCATTTTTAAGTGTGCAGTTCCTCAGCCTTAGGGACGCTCACACATTCCACCCTCCACCTCTTTCTCATCTCCCCTCACTGACACTCTGCACCCATGGAGAGTAACCCGTGAGGGTGTACAAGCTGAACAATGGAGCTAATGACAGGTAGTTTACACTAAACAACACTGAAGAGTCCACTGGGGAGGCCTTCCACGCCACCTGCCACTCTGGTCTTGGAGCCTAACAAAAACACACTGGATGGAAGGCAGACGGAGGCAGCCGCACCACCTCTCCACCCCACCAGGGGGCAGTGGTTCCTCCCAATGGACTCCCAACCTGGGCAGCTCTCAGGCCCAGCACAGGCCACAGGCCCCAAAGCACAGACAGAAGTAACTGCTCATAGTCCCAGTTTAACCAAATGAGTTTAAGCTGGAATGGAGAGGAGCCCTCAAAGTGAATAAATGTTCAGTTGCTTTCAATAACCTCACTATGTTCTTAGGGGTGTTTACCAAGATTTAAAAAAGCTACCACCACAACAAGCCAAAAGCAGCACCACACTCTGTGAAAGGCTAAGTAAACATTAACTTGCACTATCAGGTGCATGGGAATGGTGAGCGGGTGCTATTTTTGAACACAGGAACTGGCTTATTGTTTGCCTGGTGCTGAAGCTTCCTGCTCTGGTGCTGACTAGGGCCCCCACCCTTCCCACGACCGCCACTCATCTAGGGGGCCAGCAGAGGGCAGCAGTGTGCGCCCAGGAGGATGAGGTCTGGCAGGTTTTAGGAGCAGCAGCCACTCAGCATCCCCGCCCAGGAGACAGAAGACAGGCTGCATCCATCTTGCCCAATTATGCAAATGAACTGAGGAAGTATTGCCCAGGGTACACTTACAGCCGGAATTAGCGACCACTGGGGACTCTCCTGCCATCCAGGCCTTTGAACCATCCAGACAGGCTTAAGATGTCCCCTGGGTGTCAGTGTGCTGTGATCTGGAAGCTCCTGAGTGGCCATATGGGAAACCAAGCAGACTGGCAACACGTAATTTGTATTTTGCGTCCTGACATCCAGGCTTGCCAGACCCCTCGTGCTCTCCTGGGGGTGGACCATAATGAAACAGTTCCAAATGGCACTTGAAGGAAATCATATTTACTCAGGGTGAATGGATGGGCCACCATGAGGATTCCGTGCCAGGACTCGGCTCTCTGGATGAGGACGCAGCCGTGGCCTGGCTGGCCGGGCACCAGGTGCCACCTACCGTCTGACAGCTCTGCGTTCTTGGACAGCTGCTCCAGCTCCCAGCCCAGGTGGGCTGACTCGTTCATGCTCTGCTTCTGGGCAATCTCCAGGACCATGTTTTCTTCCAGAAGCTCCTCTATTCGCTTCTTATCTGTGTCGCGGTCCTAGGGCAGGAGAGGGAATATATAAGGACAGTCTCTGGTCGGGCCCAGCCCCGGGCATCCACTGCCAGCTACTGAGGATGAAGGGACGGCACGTGTCTGCTCACTTCCAGACACAGAGCTGCACATGAGTGGACCACACAGGCCCCACTGGGACAGTGACAGCCATCAGTCGGTCCCTCGTCCTGGCCACCAAGGATACACAGAGAGCCCTGAAGTCTCTAACCAAATGCTGGGTGACTGCAGGGATACCCTGTACAGGGCTCCAGAGCAGGCACTTCAGTGACAGGCAGCTCTGTGGCTCTGGAGCAGGTCTCCAAGACCTCAAAAGCTCTGAAGAGGTCAACATCCCCAGCCCGCCCACAGCAGAAAGCCCAGCGACGCAGAAGTCCTATCTGCTTCAACAGGTGTCAAGTGCCCACGCCAGGCCACTGAGCTCCACAGTTAACACCTTGGGGCAGGGCCTGGCCTGCACCCCTGGGTTCTACGCGTGCCCTGCACAGCCGCCAGTACCAATTCCAGGTCGTGCAGCTTGGATTTCAGCTGCAGGTTCTCCTTCTCCAGCTCGTGGACTTTATCACCACGTGCCCGGGCAGCGGTCAGTTGCTCCTCCAGCATGGCCTTAGTTTCAATTAAGATGATGTTGTCTTCTCTCAGCTCCTAGGGGGGGAGAGAAAGCAGAGAGGAGACCACCAGATAAAGGTGCCGGGACCACAGCCACTGGATCCTCACCCAAGCTCTTTCAGGCCCCTGCACCCAAACACTCAACCCAGGCAGAAGCCCATGATGGGAAGCTCCGCCTCCATTTTTTATCATCCTCACTTCTCTTATGAGGCCAGGACAAACAGACTTTCTCTACTAAAAATAAATCCAGCAATCAAGAAAATACTGAACTTGGGGAGAGCAGCCCAGGGCCAGGGAGTGACTAAGGCTTTGACACTGAGGACCTCTCTCGATGGACAAGTGGACTGTGCCAGCAGATCCAGGTCTCTCTGGTCTGAGTTTCCTCAACAAGTTGGGGGGAGGCTGAGAACCTATGAGGGGTCCCCAGGTCTGTTCCTCTCAGTTCAGCATTCGTCCCACTGATTGGCATCCTGGGATAAGGGGCCATTCAGGAGGTTTTCGGACAGCACACGGCTGCTATTGAGTATTTTATACACGTACCCTTGGCCGAACAAAAGTGCTCGGCAGCTTCCTGGAAATGAGTCTCTACAGCAGTTAAGTCACAGCACTGCAAACCAAGCAAATGTGAGCCCCATAGGCCTGTGTGAGGGGTCGGCTAGGTCTGTGTGCCAGCCCTCTGCAGGCTCTCGTCATGGGCCTCCCGGATTCTCTCATCCTCTAAGCCTTCAGACCCATCCCTCCCACAGATTACAACAGGGAATGAGGCCAGGAGTCGCTATTTATCCACTACATGCTCACGTCTCCTGATGGGCCAAAAGCCAAGCTTGTCCATGGATGGGAAACCGCCTGCTTTCCGGGCAGTGGTCATGGTATTGATCAGAGGCTGGCAGCCCAGGGACAGCTTGCTCGTTGAGACTCTGGACTCTCCCTGTGTGCCCTCTCCCTGTCCATCCCCCGCAGAGGGTCCATGGTCACCAGCCCTGCCTTACTTGCTCCTCGTGGCAGCACCCTTCAGTGGGCCGGAATGGCCCTCCTAGAATGGAGGACTGATTTGGGTAAATTAAGGATCGAGCAGAAAGCCACGCACCCACTAAGGACCGACGCTGCGCGCGCACTTGGGCTGCAGTGCTTGGATTGTTTCTCCACTGCCCTCAGCCTCCTAAGATCCGTCTTCAGGGGGCTCACTGGGGGAAGAGAGGCCCAGTCTACTACTAATGATATTGAGCCAGAGGACAACAGGGTTTCAAGTGAGAAGAAGGCCCAGGTGTCCCTCTCCAGTTGCTGCCTGCCCTGTTCTCACCCTGTGTTCCAGCAGGGTCTACCCACCACTAGCCAAGGCCCTGAGCAACCACAGCACAGCCCACCCTTTCATCCTCATAGCCAACTCCTACTTGGCCAGCAAGAGCCAGCATGCATTGCCCCTCTGAGAAGTGCTTAGGAATGGTGGGAGAACAATACAGCACCCAATGGAATAATTCCTAACTGCCATTCAAATCCACCTCGATTCCCTGTGGTTTCAGCCTCCCCTGTATCAGGGAACAGAAATATCCCAATCTCCCAACCTGCCCTGTGCACCCAGGACCTCAGAGGCGAGAAGGCAGAGCTGAGAGACCATGCCGAGCTCCCACAAGCCCAGGACTCCATCAGGAGGGCATGCAGGAGTGAGAAGGCCAATCCCAGGTTTCTGGGCAGCTCCCCAGGGCCACATGCCCACCACAGCCGATCCCAAGAGAACCAGGTGGCTGTTTAAAGGCCGATCCAGCCCAGCTTGAGCCATGCTTGTGAAATCACAGACTGGATTTAAGGGCTTGTCCCCAAGTAACTGATGAGTGTACTCTTGTGTGTGTGTGAGAAAAAGAGAGAGAAAGAGAGAAGTACTGGGGATTGAACTCAGGGCCTCTACACTGAGCTATATCCCCTGTCCTTTTTTATTTCTTTGAGACAGGATCTTGCTAAGTCACTAAGTTGCCCAGGGTGGGCTCACAATGCAATTCTCTTGCCTCAGCCTCCCAGAATGGTGGGATCCCAGATATGTAGCACCATGCATGGCTGAGAGTCCACTTCTAATGCACCACCAGGACTTGCAGCTCCAATGGGGCATGGGGGCTACTGGGACAATCCCCAGGTCTGCTATGTCTCTAACTGCAGGACCTCTAGAAGGTTCCTCCTTCCTAAGAAGGGCAGGAAAACAAGGAGACATGGGTTAGATAATGGGTGAGACAATATGCCATGCACAGAGCCTGGGACTTGTCAGCTGCTGTGTTAGTCGCCCCACAGCTACAGCTACAGGACACTGCTTCCTCCCGCAGTCACCATGGAGCAACCACTGTATTAACAGGCAAAACCTGGATTCCAAGGGCTGCCAGGGTGTGGCTCAGTGGTACAGCACTTGCCTAGCAAGCATGAGGCCCTGGGTTCAATCCCCAGTACAAAGAAGAAGGAAAAAACTCAAAAACCTAAACAAAATGTGGTTTGCATGGGGAACTCCTGCCCCCACAAGCACCAAACAGCATAGGGGATGAGCAGTCAGAGAAACAGACTCCCCCCCCGCAAGCTCAGGATCACAGTACCAACGTGGGTACCACACGGCTCCCCGGTGTCCACAGCAGCACAATAGCCAGCAGGGGGAGGGAGGGGCTGGTTACTGGACTCAGGCCCGAAGACTCCTACTCCTTCTTACACAGTAAAGTCAAGCCTCACCAACCCCACTGCTCAGCTGGCTTCATTGAAATGCCTTTCACTCCCCAGGAACCCACCCGATTAAACACAGCCCAACCCAGGAGCCGGCGTGGTGGTGCGTGCTGGTAATCCCAGCACTGGGGAGGCTGAGGCCTGGGCCCAGTTCAAGCCCAGTCTGGGCAACTTGGCGACTTAGTGACCCTCTCTCCAGCAAACATACACAAACACCAAAACAAACAAACGAAAAACCATGGAAGGTTAGGTCATCCGGCTCAGCTGCTCCACATGCTAAATCTCACTGGAACTCCCAAGAAGAAAGAGACAGACACACGACATCCCACACTGAAGCAGATCTCCCTGGCTTTGGAGTGTTGTAAGCTAAATTCCCTAGATTTTCACATCCCTGCTACGACATGAAACTTTAGCTCTGAAGTGAACTACGAAAGGCTGGAGTGCATTCTGGGATCCTCTACGGGACCACAGGGGCAGGCCACGGCACTGTGCTGCGAGCGCCTCTAGATCACCCACTCACCCTACACCCCTTCCCTGTCCCATCGTTTGAAGGCTGAGGGTCACACTTGGTTCACTGGCAGGCGGTCAAGGACCTGCAGGCACCAGTGCATTCCATCCCAGTCCACATGCTTAGCAACCGTGATGCTGGGCAAGCTATTAATTCATCTTCAATTTTCACATCTACAAAAACCAGGGGAAATTAATTGTGGCTGCCATGGCCTGCAGGGCCACCATGAGCTTAAAGGAAATGATTCAGCTGAGCTCAACACGGCTCCTGGCTCCATAAACAGTCACTACTGCTCATTTGAAAGCCTCACTGAGCACCTGAGGACCACACTATGCCTTTTCAGCTCTGCAGGTCATGGTCCTGTCACAACTACCGGGCTGTAGGGGAAGCACAAAAGCCCCCAGAGATAACAATGGGCGTCACCATGTTCCAATAAAACTTTATTCACAGAAACCAATGGTGGGCTGGATCTGGCCTATGGACTGCTCTGCTGGCCCCTGGGGAGACAACGAGCTGGGCAATGAGGATTCAAAGTCAGACCTGTCTTCCCGGAGCTCCAGGTCTGCGTAAGAGATGATAGGAAAACACACGGAGGACACCAAGTGCTGGGCGCTCACTGGAGGAAGCAGGGGATTTCTAAAGGAAGCGGGAGGCCAGGGCCAGCACAGCTCACTGCCAGCCCTGATTCGGCCCTGGACTGTGACTCCCAAGTCTGAAGGGGTGCAGAGAGGGTGGGCGGGCCAGGAAGCACCTGTGCAAAGCTGCAGGCCCCGGTGGGGAGGCTCAAGAAAGGGCCGCGCTAGAGAGGGCAGCAGGTGAGTGCAATTTCATCCTAGGAGCAGCAGAGAGGTGCCTGAGGAGCTGCTAGAAAGGCCACACTGACAGCAGGACAGACGGATGTGCAGGACTTGTTTAGATTTGGGGAGAGCGTCCTGCCTACGGGTACCGGAATAATCCAGCAAGCCCAGGAGAGCAGGAAGCTGGGCACAAATACTCCTCAAACACCTGCCTTGGATGGTGACATACCAGGTTGGAGGATGTGGGGGGGGGGGCACTGGGGCCTGATCCAGATGGGACTGGCATGGGAGAAGGAGAGAATAAAGTTGGCCTGAACCTCAGTTTAAGCTCCTGAGCCAGTGGACAGAGATTCTAGCATAGAGCTAGCACAGGCAAGTTTGAAGGAGAAAGAATTCGACACATTAGACCTGAGATTCCTGTGCAATATTCAGATGGCTGGAAGCCTGGAGAGCAGGAGAGAGACCTAGACTAATGATTAAGGCACTGGACTCAAATCAATGATGATTTTCTGAGCACCTTCTCCCCTGAAGGTGGCAGACACAGTAGGAACCTGGGGCCAGACAGGCCAAACCCACAGCAACCTCCCCACCCCATCCTGATCCCGGGGATCAGCACCATCATGTTAGGTGTGGCTTTAGATTACGGGACAGACACCCTGGGACTGATCATTAACCCAGCCCTAACTGCAGGTGCCTTGCCAACGACCCACCCCGCCCTTCCGGCTGCCACCTCATTACAGGATCTGTTCTAGGGGCCTTATCTCCTCTCACCTCCCTGCAGAGCATGGCTGGCTAGGATAAGCACATTGCAAACAGGCTTCTGGGCCCAGGAGGCCAGGGCACAAGGGTGTTGGAGACACCCAGACCTCACCCCTTCCTTCCACAGATGGAACATACATGGTTAACACCCAGCAAGTCGATGTCACAGTCAGGACCGTGCTCGCTGGGTCTTGGCCTCTCAGGATGCTTATTCTGAATCCAGCATTGCCTAGAAAGCTGTCAATCCACATATGGGCCGGGAAAGACCGAGTCTACTCTGTGTGGGATGCACACAGCATCTGTGCCTCTGCCTTTGCCTTCGTGGAAATTTTCAGCCAGTCATAAAATGCAGGAAAGAGAAGGTTCCAAGCAATGTCTCTGCCTCCACCCTCCTCCCACACAGCCCTCTGTCTGACCCTCTGTCCCTGTGGCCCTGAGCACAACTGCTGTTTGCAAAGGGAAGTCAAGGGCAGTCGGGGACCCACCTCACATTTCCTCCCATCCTCGGGACAGCTATGCTGCTTCTCTGTGTGTCTTTTCAATTCTTATGTAAACTAGACCAGAAGACACCAAAAAGCTGCCAGAAGTTTAAACAAACCATGCAAATTTGTGTTCCCATGTTTTTTCTATCCAAAATTAACCTCATCCTCACCCTGACTGTGCCCTTTATCATCTCAACCCATGAAGCACCACCATGCTCACCCTCTGGGGATCCGCAGCAGGTGTCTCCCAGGGCCAGGCTGGGCAGGCTCTGGGCAGGACATCCTGGTCCCCCACGGGACCCAGAGTGTGGCGCCTATGAGAGCCTGCTCAAGAACACGGCCAGGCTCCTGGTTCTGCGCACCCTTGCCCACCCGCCTAACACCACTGGCTGCAGCCTGGAGGAAACAAACCGTCACGTCCCTCGCTGGCCTTCTCCGCAGACTGCAAGACTACTTCAGAGCATGGGGCTCCTCTGCCTGCTGCCATGGTCCCTGGGGCAGTGTGGCAGGCTCCCTGCCTGCAGTCAAGGAAGACAGAGTCCCTGCCCTCAGGTCTCTGGGCCCATAGAGGGTCCTGCAAGCCACACCCGTGGCAGGGGGAAGCGCAAAGCAGAGCTTCAGAAGAAAAGTACCCTATTCCAGCATGGGAGAATGGAAGGTTGCCAGGAGAGAGCCTACATAATGCAGATTTCCAGGTCCTGCTCCTTAAGGCCTAGGGGGCCAGGAATGTGCATTTTTTGTTTTGTTTTGTGAGACAGGGACTCGCTACGTAGTCCAGGCTGGCCTCTTACTCACAGACAATCCTCCTGCCTCAGCCTCTTGAGTGCTGGGATTATAGGCATGCACCACACCCAGCAGGAACGTACATTTTAAAAACATGCTTTCAGCTGACTCAGACTACAATTTGAAAGATGAAGAGCTAAGACTTCTGGAAGGTCTTTCACAGCTTTAAAATAGTATTAACTGTTTTGTAATTAAATTAATGTAGTCAACCAGGTATGAGCCCATTCAAAACAGTTAACATCCCTGTCATCCTTTTACTTGGCTCGAGCCCTGTGCCACCAATATTTTACTATGAAGAATATATGCTGAAGTCAAAATAATTTCGCGTCACACACCTATCTCTATCCACACACCACCTAGAGTCTACCATCAGCATTGTGCTATATTTGCTTTGTCAAATCTCTATCCACCTCTGTATCCATTTTATTTTCTGGACATATGCACCTTCATTCTTGGATGTTCTCTAAGGTTTGCACATGTGCAATTCAGCCTCAGCTCAGACACATCTCTGCATGGTATTACGTGCTTTCAACTGCTTAGAAATTACTCCTTTTTTTTTTCCTCAGTACCAGGGATTGAACCCAGAGCCTCACATGCTAGTCAAATGCTCTAGCAACTGAGCTACATTCATAGCCCTTTTGCAAAAATTTTATTTTGAGACAAGGTCTCACTCAGGTGTCTGGGCTTATTTCACACTCGCAATCCTCCTGCATCAGCCTTCCCAGCAGCACCTGGGCCTCACAGCAAAGCAGCATCCAGAGTTAACTCCAACACACTCCTAAGTGCTCAGGTTGGTGGCCAACCAGGGGAGGCCTATGCTCCTGAACTTCGCCTCTGAGGGTATCCAAGAAGCTGGGGGCTCACAAATGCAGTAAATTCAGAGTTCCCAAAGTGAAACACAGTGCGGAATTCACTTAACCAAGCATTTCTCAAACCCCTCTACGCGCGGGCAACTGTTCTAGATGCTAGAATAAAGCAAACCAAACTGCTGCTCCAGGAACCTCTTCCAGCGGGACTTGGGGGAGCAACCTCTGCCAGCTGGCTGGCACCCCTGGGAGTTCCACAGCAGGGGAGGGACGACTCTGTGCTCTCCAGGCTTGTTCAGCTGCTTGTCTGGAGGAAACGTCAGGATTGTTCCTTACATCAAACAAGTGCCCTCCACAGGTGCTGCTGCCCCAGTCTCTCCCAGCTCCCTTCTGGGCGAAGCTGAGCTCACACAGGGAATCAGCACCACTTCCAAAGCCCTGGGATGAGCAACAGGGACAAAATCTCCAAATCCTCAGGAAAGTGGGTCCTGGAAGCCACAACCAACATGAGGCCACTGGGATTGAGTGGTCAAGGCATCGGGGACCTCTCTCAGGTCTGGGCCTCAGTTTACCTTTGATTCCTTCACCTGCTTTGACCTAGGCAAAGTGGCATGTACCTGTAGAACCAGCACTTGGGAGTCTGAGGCAGGAGACTCCCTTGAGCCCAGGAGTTTAAGACCAGTCCGGACAACATAGTACGACCTGGCTTAAAAAAATATGGGAGTGACATCAAATCAAAGCTCTTGGCAGAGCTTCCACTGGCTGAGAGTGTACTAGGTAACCTCTCTCTACACCAGTTACTGCACAAGGATTTCACTCCTTTCATCTTTAAAACTCTTGGTAGTATTAGCATTCATACTTTATAGCTAAGGAAACTGAGTCCTAGCAAATAAGCCCAGAAATTTCGAGAAGCCAATAAGGAAGAACTTTATTGTGGCATGAAGATGGAGGGCAAATCCTAAAAGAAACCATTGCCCTTCACCAACCAACCACATTCCTTCCCTCACCCATGTGACAATTCAGGACGGAAAAGGACCAAGAGGGAGGCACAGATAGGGTCCAGACAGGCTGCGGTACAGGGGAAGCATCCACTGTGATAGTCTTATGGCTCCTCCCAATCCTGCGAGGACAGACAGTGTCCAGAAGCCCAGCCCAGGGTGCCTACCTCCATGCGGGCCTTGTAGAAGTCCACGTCATGCAGTTTCTCCTTGCAGCGAACCAACTCCATCTCCAGCCTCTCCACACGGTTTGCCTTCTCCCGCAGCGAGTCCAGCTCATCCCGGTAGGCACGGGCAGAGCGGGCGTCAGCTGCCAGCTGAATGTTCTACAGGGCCAGCAACAGCAGTGGAGAGCTTAGGGTGTCCCTCTGAGGAGGGCACATTCCAGGAAAAGCCAGGTCCTGGTGGCTGAGGGGCTCCATGTGCATGCTACCCAGTGGGGTCTCCACAGGCTATCGCTGAGAAACATGGTTACCCCAAGGGAGTTCCCAGGCCCTTGGGCAGCTCTGCTGGACATGCCTGACCTTCCAGGCCCCATCACTGAGGCACCCCAGCCCACACAGGCTTCTGCTCACCTCCTGCTTGACCTTCTGCAGCTCCAGCACCAGCTGGTCCACCTCGTGCCTAGTGTCCACAAGCTGCTCTGTCTTCTCCTCCCTGTGGGGTGATTAGGAGGAAGAGCATGTGTTGAGGTGGGGCTTCCTTGCAGGCCCTGGCAGCAGGCCACCAATTCCAGGGAAAGAAGGGGACCCAAGCTTTGGGGGGCTGGGAGCAGATATGCTTATGAGGCCTGCAGAAATGTTCCCAACTCCAAATTCTTTTCTCAAGTTTCTAACAGTTGCCCTCAGACACCCACCACATGCCAGCTAGGTTTCCCTGAGTGTGCAGAGTGTGTAAGGAGAACCTGGCTGGAGCTCTAGTGCTCCATAGCTGGGCTTGCGTACAGCCAAGGAGGGTGAGATGAAGGCAGACAACTGCCCAGGGGACGGGTAACCAACACTCGCCAGCTGCAGGAAACAGGAGGAAAGACTCCCCACATGGTGCGAGGGGCCTCCACCCAAGAACATATCCCTGCATGTGGCCATGCCATCCCCAAACTGGGCCCATGTGGGGACAGCGGTCTACTTCTGTAGGCAATCTGTAATGTTTGAGAGCCAGGAGACAGGGGACAAGTCCCACCACCATGCAGGCCCACAGAGTAATGGCGACTGCTCTTCAGTCACCTAGCAAACTAGAGCAGCCCTGCCAGGTACAGGGCCCCATCAGAGCCCTCCCAGTTGTAGCACCGCCCACACAAGCTGACCAAACACTAGAAGGGGTCTGCAGCCACCACACAGGAAGAGGAAAAGCAGAGGGGCCACTCACAGGTCCTGTCGGACGCGCCGCAGCCTAGCCTTGGTGTCAGCCAGCTCCACCGCCAGGTGCTGTTTGTCCTCGCTGGAGAGGCTGCTGGTCGGGCTGGGTGTGGAGTCGGCGCTGGATGACTTGACAGGGCTGGGCGGGTGCTGGGCCTGCAGGTAGTCCCGCTCCTGTGTCAGGTCCACAATCAGCTGCACCGGGCGGAAAGGGAGGCATAGAAGGATGCACAGGCTCAGTAGGGGACCCCTTTCCCCACACTGTGCCAGGCTCAAAGTGGGTGAAAAACCACCCAGAGAGGAGAGGAGATTTCTGCTGTGACTAAGAAACCAGGAGCAAGGCATTAAGAGTGGCACATTTTCAAAAAGAAGTGAAATATTTAGTGGAATAAACAGGAGTGAATGAGTAGAAGAGGGACCCCAAGCTCAGCATCCTGACAATTCCCGTCCTGTGGATGCCTCTGCAGTGACCACTCACCCCAGAGGCCGTAGCCAAGGGCAGCACCCACATCCCACCCCACCAGATCTTGAGCAGCAGGACAAGGAGAGCCCAGGTCCAAGACGGAGAGAGTAGGAGACAGGCAACCACATCCCCAGCCCTCCCCGCTGGCCATGGCGCACCTCGGTGCACTCGTCTCGCTCGTCGATGAGCCTGCGGAGGTGGAACACCATGTTCCTGGACAGGGCCTCCAGCTCCTCTGGGGCCACGTCTGGCAGCTCCAGCCACTGCAGGTCGAACACGTTCTCCTGGTTGTGGGTCACCTGCGGACGCACAGTCCAGCGCTGCAGAGGGTGGCACAGGTCCCTGTCTGCCCACAGCCACTGGGCGGGAGACCCAGGCAGAGACTAGAGCCTGCCTCACTGGGACACGAGACAGAGCCTCATTTGCTAGATTTTTTTTTTTTTTTTTTTTTTTTTTTTTTTTTTTTTTTTTTTTTTTTTTTTTTTTTTTTTTGGTGCTGGGGATCAAACTTGGGGCCTTGTGCTTGCGAGGCAAACACTCTAACCACTGAGCTAAATCCCCAGCCCCTTGCTAGATATTATTAATTCCAGATTGGCCGGCACATTTCCTATGGCAAGCACAAAGTCTCCTTCAATAAATTAGGCAAACTCTTCAGCAGAGTCCCGCTAATATGAGCCACTTCTACTTGCAAGTCTTTTAATACCAGAAAGCACTTGTCACTGTTCCACTAAAATGTCCTGGGATAGTAAGATATTTATTAGCAGTGCAGCTGTATCAATTCACAACACAAAGAAGATTAGCCTCTGGGGAGGATAAGGATTAGGACTAACGTTATTTCTTAAAATCTAATACAAAGTGTTAAGCATCCCATGTCAGAATGGTGGGTACCCAGCAAATTGGTTTTGTAGGGAGAACTATTCAGAATCTAAAGCAATTTTCAGGTCAGCCCTTGGTGTATTCCTACAGGCCTCAGAAGACCACCCGGCTTTGTCCCTTTCTATCAGCAGGGATGGAAGACGTGGTGAGTTCTCATGTTCTCTTTTTTGGAAGAGAAATAATATAGTGCTCAGGCCTCAAAGGGAAGAAACACAAACAAGGAAACCAGGGTATCCACTCTGCAAAGCACTCCAGAAAAAAATTCTCAAATTATTCAGAGCAGTAGATGGAGATAGAGAGTAGTTTTTTTCAAAAAGAAGAAAAACTCAAAGCACCAAAAGCAAAGATAAGATCATGTCAAGAGTCTTTCTGTTCCTCCTAAGACACCATCTCTTCTTTCCTCTCTCCCCCCTTACAAACAGTAAGTCTGGACACAGATGACCCCTGAATTAGAGGAACTTGGAGCCCATGAAACAGGCAGGAGCAGGGATTCTGAGGCTGGGTTCTGGCCTGCTTCACACCAGGACTGGGACACTGAGTCTCAGGGCCACCAGGGCTGAGCCTCAGGAACTCAGTGCCTGCGGCACAGGGACCTGTGGACCTTTTAACTAACAGCTAGCTTTCCTCTTCCCCTTGTCCTAACAAGCAGGTCCCTCACCAGTCCTGGGCACCTGAACTTTTAAAAAGCACCCAATAAATTTGGAAGCTGGTCCCCAGGGCCAGCTACTGAAATTGATAATCACACAGAACTCTCCTGGCTGTGTACTTTTTATTTATTTTAATATGCTTTTTTCTGGGCAGGCAGGAGAGACAGTGAATGGCAAAGAACTGACTAGTCTCAAGGACCTCGTCTCCAACCAGAAACATTTTCAAAACACAAGGAAATAAAAAGGCAGAATGCATTTTGGGTTAACAGGTGGCTAGTGATGGTTGAGAATATTTACTAAAGTACTGACTTTCTCTGGAGGCAGGCTTTGCTGGAAGCCCTACCCCGAAATAAACATTCATCTTCTGCTTCAAGCTGGGGACCTGGAACTCATTAGCCTGCAGTGCCACAGCCAGCTGTGGAAGCTGGTGGCCCAGTCCCGGCCCATCACCTGCATGGGCCACAAGCTCTCTGTGTTCAGCCACTGCTGCCGATGATACACACGGCTCCTGTGTGTCTTTTGCACGTATTTATCTCCTCTGTCCAATTAGGCTGAGTGCTGAACCCTGACAAGATGCCTAAGATACAAGACACTTTTCAGGTGGGTTTGTGACTCCCAAGGTCCTTCCAGATCGCCACGAGGGAGACCCCACTCTGGGGGGTGCCTGAGTTCCCCGGGGCAGCCCCTTCCAGGACGGGCTGGTTTTGATGTCCCACGGGGTGGCAGCCTGTTTCTTTGCGTGTCACTAACAGCAGCAGAGAATCTCTACAAAGATCATCCCGCTCAGAACACGGTGACATTTGCCAGAATACATTTTCAGGGCCTGTAAATCAAATTCTGAGCCTAAACCACTTGACAGCTCTTAAAAATAGTCTGAGTCCATATAAGGAAAGGAAAAGGAGGCAGAAGATGGTTTGATTAAGGTATTGTATTTTTTTAAATTTTTATTTTTACCCCTATTTTATTTTAGCTTGCTAAGGGCTACCTTTCAAATAGAATCCATTTGTCTATGGTCTCTGAAACCTAAAATTAGCAAAATCATTCACGGGTGATGTCGTCTTTACACTTTCCCACCACCATGGAGATGCCTCCTGCCTGTCACAGGAGTGGGTCCACGGCTGAACCCCCACAGGTGCCTACCTCCTGGATGTGAGCCACGATGCCGGCCTGGGTCTCAATGTCCAGCTGTTTGATTCTTTCAATGAACTCCTCTTTCCTCTCACACTGTGAAGGGTTACAAGTGTCAATGGGAGCATTCTTCAGCGAGGGTGTACCTGGGGCTGTGCCCAGAGCCTCAGTCACACAGTTTCAAGATCAATGTCCACCCAGGCCTGGCCTCCTTCCTAACCAAGACCGCCTTTTCCCCCTACCAGCCCTCAGACTGAGGCTTCTCTCAAAGTTGCTCCGACACCCACAGCAGCGTGTTTTTCAAAGCCCATCCTGAAGCCTCTCCCAGATGGAAAACACAGAGCAGTGTGGGACACAGAAGTCTGCTTCAAGCAAGCTCTTCATAAGGAAAGATTCTTAAGTAAGGATGCAAACACTTGGCCCCAGGGCAGAGGCGGGCAGGCGCCATCTATAAAAGGCCAAGTGGTCACCATTTTAGACTCTGCCATGACTACTCAATTTTGCCACTGCAGTAAGAAAGCAGCCGAAGACAGTATGTAGTGTTGCAGTGTTCCAATAAAACTTTATTTACAAAAATTGCGAGCAGTCAAACCTCACCCCCAGGCTGTGGTTTGCAGTTCTTTGGTCTGGAAAGATGTCCCCACAATGAGGACAATCTGCTGGGGCTGGGAATTTAGCTCAGTGGTCAGAGTGCTTACCTTGTAAGCACAAGGCCCTGAGTTCAATCCCCAGCACCAAAAAAAAAAAAAAAAAAAAAATTTGCTAATGCTACTGTGGCCTGAGGGGCCGCTTGTACAAGGTGTCCTGCTACTAGAAACAGCCCCAGCCTAGCAGGTGATCATTCTCTCCCTGGAACCCACTGCCTCTGTCATGGACTGAAGGCAGCTTCACCCCCACCCAACCTAAGAGCACCACTAAGCCCCACCATGCCAAATGCAGACCACTAAGGACAGAACCTTCTCCGCCCGCGCCCAAGCCCTACCTGGACAGCACAGCCCAACACCAACAGCAGCACCTTCTTAATTTCCTCCATGCTCTTCCCTGAATCAAAACAGCAACGTATTTAATTAAGCGCAACCATTTACAAAATTTCCCCAACAACTCATGTTTGTTCTAAGGTGAAAACAAATTGGATAAGCTAATGAAAACATTCTCTCTACCCACAGTCAGTCTGAGTTAGGTGCACACACTCACCTTTTTGCTACATATGGGTTTATTTTTTAAAACAAATGAGCATTGTGTGCATACTTGAAGCCCTCTGCTACTCAAATTCAAACATTCATAAATATTTCTCCATGATCATTAAGAAAGCTCAACACCAGCAACAATTTTTAGTGTGTGTGGTACAGGACTGAGCTCTCCCCACAGGAAAGACTGAGTCAACTGTAGACAGCATTACCTTTTATTAGGCAAAATTTCACAGAGATGAAGACAGATTAATGAACCCCCACATACACTCAGCTTCACATTATTAATATTTTGCACATCCATCCATCCCCCCATCCCCTGTCCCCTTTCTGCTTATGAATTTCAGTGTTTGGCTGATGTTTTCAAAAGCAAGCGACACAACATATTTATGCCACTTCTGATGTCCACAAACTTACTTGTGTAAAGGAACCAACTTAACCCTCTTCCAGAGGTTCATGTTTTTGATATTTTAATCTAAACTATGCTATAAAGAATACCTTGGTAGCTACTTCTTTACAGATTGTTATTTATATCTTGGAGGAAAATGCTTTTCATGTGGCCAAATTACCCTACAGACAGGTTTCACCATTTACTCCTGTTAACTCTGTGATAATTTTCAGTGTCCTACCCTTAGACCAACACTTGTCTTATTATTCTTCCTCGACTTCACAATCTGACGGCCAAAAATCATACTTCACCATTTTGAATTGTTTCTCTTTAATTATACGCATCGTCATCAGTTTATCTGTCTCAATCTCCTATACGGAATCAGAAAACCTGGCCTCTAAACCTGGGTTGGTCACCTAGGAATGGTGTGACCTGGACAAGCCAGACTCTTTCTCTAAGCCTCAGTTTTCACATCTATAAAATGAAAGTATATGAGTGAGGCTCTCTTTCAACTTTAAAAAAAAAAAAGGCTATGATTTTCTGCCTTTTTCACCACATCCTATTGTATCTGGGGAAAACAGGACATGCCAAAAATAGCACAGTTCTCTGGAAAGACCTAGAATACCCACTCACATAGGCCAAATTGGCCTGAAGTATCAATGTAAGGTTGCTAGGATATAAAACCAAACCCCTGGCCATGAACGCACGCCGTGTGTCGTTCACTCTGGGTACAGAGAGCGTGTGAAAAACCAAGCAACCCCTGCCTAATTCCCTCCACCGAGACACAGCTGAATACATCTTCTCCCTCAATATTGACGTCACTGTTGAGTGGCAGAACTGGGGGCTGGGAGCACACCAACCAGGGCCCCGCCCAGGCCTGGCTGAGCAGCCGGCGAGCAGCAGGGGGCAGGAGCAGCTGGGGGCTGCACCACACCTCTGCTCTCCAGGACACACCAGCGGATGAGCTCCAGTGTTGTGGGTCAATGAAGCATGGCTAAGCCCATGTCTCAACCTGTAAGTGTGGAAATACATCAATTTTTTTTTTTTTTTTTTTTTTTTGGTGCCAGGGATCAAACTCAGGGCCTTGCGCTTGCTGGGCAAGCAAGCACTCTAACCAGTGAGTTACATCCCCAGCCCCAATTCATCAATATTTGAAATGGAAAAATCTCCCAATCTTATTTTTTTTGGTTTTATAGACAGGCTTTTATTTGGCCAAGAGGCTCTAATCCACAGACTATGTAATCACCACAATGACTCACTTCTCCATTAACAATGAGCGACTGATCAGCTGCTTCACTTTTCTTTTGGTAATGAGCAAAGGGAATGCCACCCAAGTATTAGAAAGCCTTGAATCTGGGTACTGTGCTCTCATTGTGTGGGTACCAGCCCACATTACTAACCCCACCTCTCTCCCTCTGTGGCTCCACAGATCACTGGCAAGTGCCCTTCCCATGCTCCTAAGTGGACAGAGCAGGTTCAACCCTTCCCCATCATCAGGGCTGGTCTCCCTATACTAAGACCCCTTTCCACAGGCTGCTTACCTGGTGCCATAACCACCTATGCAATGACACAGGGAGGAAGCACTTAAGGGCCCCAGAGAAGCCTGTGCAGGAAATCTTTACTTATTCCATCATAGCAAAGTCCCCAAAGATCTAATTACATCTTCCTTCAGAGTAACCAACTCCAGTGATCCACTGTCCCAGCCCACAGCAGATTAAAACAGAAAACTAAAACAACGGGGAGAGGTTGGCAAATGGGGACGAAGCCACAGCAAGATGCACAGAATGTGCTGTGGTGTTATATGACACAGGCCGTGTGTCTGATATTCCCAACAGCTGGAAGAGGAGGTGCTGAATCTTCTGATCACAAAGAAATGATGAACATTTGAGATGACAGCCAACCCAAGTATTTAGCTTGGTCAATACACAATGCACAAATGCACTAACACATTGTCCCCACAAAGATGTGCAAGTGCTACCTGTCCACCAAAAATAAGTAAAAGTAAAAGGAGCACGTGCTGAGGGTCCCACTGCTAGTGGCAAGAGCAAAGTCGGTATTCTATCAGCAAGGTGGGCTGAGATCCACGCTGAGGCCGCAGGGTGCGAGCAAAGGCTCTACCCGCCTCTGCACCCCGCAGTACCACAACGACACTCTGAGCCCTTCACTGGTCCAAACAGCCACCAGGCATCAGGAGAAAGCTAAATCTCATCCACAGCACTGTTTAAAAAAAAAAACTGTGGATTCCTTGTGCTAAGTTGTCACACAGGAAGGAGGAAAGGTTTTAAGGGTAAAAAATTAAGTTTAGAAAAGTCTTCATGAAAAAGTAATCAAAAATCTCAGTGATAAAAAGGGTGTTTAAAATCCAGCACCTTGCTCCTTCCCCTGGGCTGAGGGGAATAAAAATCTTCTAACAAACGCACCCAAGCCTTCACCCTGCCCGGATTCCTGCAGGGAGCAAGCAGCAGCAGTGTCCTCCTCTGTCACGAAAGGCCCAGCCTCAATTTCTTCCAGGATTTCAGTAGCAAGCACAGTTATTTTCATCGATCTACCTGGCTGTAGGCTTTGAAAAGTTTCAAAATACACCAGGAGACTCTCCTGGGTCCCTGCCAGCTCAGTAGTGCAGTCAGCCAGGCCACAAACCACTCCCTGCCAAGCGCCTACTGTGTGCTGAGCCCGGACAGCCATCCAGGGCTCTCTGCAAGCAGGTGGAGCGGGTCACAGCCGAGAGACCAGCAGTTCCAAAACGCTGCTAAATGCTGCAGGAACCGGCAAGGAGGACTGGGGTTTGTGGCAAGGATCAAGCAAAGCTTTCTGAAGGAAGTGACTGGGCTGAGACCCCACAATGAGGTAGAGAGCGGGGCTCCCCGGCCCAGGAAACAGCATGGGCGAACGTCTAGAGCCAAGAGAGCAGGGTATTTCTGAAATCATAAATGCTCTGTGGTTTGGCTTCCTGGAGTCGGCTTTCAGAGTGAGAATGGGGTGTGTAAGAAAGGATGTGGATTTCTATGGCAGGTGAGTCACCAGTAATCCCTGGGGGCGGGGGCCGGAAACATCAGACACCCTCCACATCTCCACATGGCTCCATGCTGCTGCGTGTGGGGAAACCCCAGGGGGAGCCCGGACAGCCTGGGTCAACGGCTGAGTCTACAAAAATCCTTATTACCTGCCTCCCTGAGACCTGACACACAGAAGCCTGGCCCAGCCCTCCTGGCAGGACGAGAAGCTGCTGAGCACCCAGCTTGTCTGGAAGGCAGAGAATCTGATCTGAGAGAGACATTAAAGCAACAGATGTCTACAGCCATTCATTCCCAGCACAGAAGGAAAACTGTCTAAAATCACACGTGGCAAAATGCTGGACAGAGAAATGGAGATGAGGTTGGACAATTATAAAGTACACCATCCTCTAAGTTGGGGAAGCTGGGTTGGAGCAGGATGGAGATTCCTGGCCCCGCTAATCCTAAATTCACGGCAGACGTGGGGAACCAGGCCGACTGTTTCTCAACACATGCCTCTGCAGACTGCCATTCAGTGGATGTCAGCACATGAAACAAAACCCATCTTCCGCGACTGCTACACAGTCTCCCAGGTCGCTTCTGGAGCTACTCTTCAGTTCTCTTTTTACTTTTATTAGTACACGTTTGCAGTACATAATGACTGCAATCACTGTGAGGCGTTGGTACCTGTGCATAACGTGTCTTAATCCTTTGTACATCCCCTTCCCGTTTGCAAAAGCTCCCTCTCCCTGTTCTACCGTCCACCTTGAATTTTGCTGCTTTGGGTTTCTCACACACGAGGAGTATCTCAGCCAATATCTCTTTGGTTCTCTTAAATAGCTGTCTGAATATTCAGAACACACTTCCTGGGTCCTGGATACAGAAAATAGTTCCTGCCAACTCTAATGGTGACTGAGTATGAAGCCAGGCAAGCTTCGTTCCCCAAGAGGGAGCCCTTCCCACCCCAAACCACTACCTTCTGCCCTGCTCAAGTCAGGAGGGGACGCCGTGCTTATCCGACCCACAGCGGTCACAGAAGAGCTGAGTCCTCTGTCTGGCTCACCTCGCAGACTGAGGATTGGACTGCACATCAGGAAGGCCTGCCCAATCTGGCAGAGGTGAGCTGCCATCCTGCGGCCCTACAGGCCACCATTACCACACCATCACACAGCACGCTGCCATCCAATTTCACCCCAAAGCAATCCCGAAAGGCCTGTATCATCATCTTCCTCCCATAAAGAAGAAGAAAAAGGCTTAGAGAGGCGGAGTCACAGAACAAAGATTTGGTCTCAGGTGTGCCATGACTGACTCCTTCCCACCTCCTTCCCCTTCCCTCACACAGACTGTGCAGGCATTTCACCAGTGTTTGCTGACTGACTGAGTGACGTTAACCGTTACCATCAAGTACCCAGGAGATCAACAGATTTCAGTTTCCTTTCTTGTAGGGAGATAGATAGCAATGTTTTTCTTAAGCATTCTACATTCTGCTGTCCTCTGACTTACATGCTAGGGTGGACCACTATTGGCTTTCCTGGTTTTCTGTTTAAAAGCCCATCATTTCCTAAGTGTGATGATGATGGGGCTGCCCTATGGATTGACAAACAGCACTTTCAGGGTGGGGAAGTGCTAGAAATCGAACTCAGGGCCTCACACTTGCTAGGCAAGTGTGCTACCACTTGAACTAAATTCCCAGCCCCTACAAGCAGCACTTTCAACGTGACTCTGTTTCTCCCCGTGTACAGGGACATCCCAGACATGCACTGGGCACAACCCCGTGGACCCTCCTGGGGGTTTGGCTTATCAGGAGGACAGCTGCTCATGACACTCTGAACAGCTTTGGGTCACCTTCCAGAGCCCTGCTGAGAACGGTGCAGGTGAGGGTTCCAAGGGGCAGGCCCAAAGGCAGGAGGCAGGCCCCTCTGCACACCAGCTCACACTGAGGGGGTGGGATGGAGGGGCAAGCCCTGTGAAACCCTCACCCAGCTTCCTTACAGCCAGAAGTTACCACATGTAGTCCACACCAGGCATCAATGCAACCAGGCACTCTCCCACTTGCTTAGGCACTCAACAAACATTTATCAGTTGTAGATATGGAGGCATGAAGCCACATGCTTGTAGGAAATAGTGCAGGGGTCTCCCAAGTGCACAGTGACCGGGGCGGGCCCCTCAGTCCAGTGTCTCTGTCACCTGCATCAAGCCAGTCCCTCCCCCATGGGTCCCCTAGCACCCCCACACACAGAAGACAGCTGAGATGGCTCCCCCAGGTTATGTAAAACAGTCTAAAACCACACTGAGCCCTCAGAACACCATCAGCACCAAAATTACCCCCCTCCCGCCAGCCTGCCAAGAATGCAGAGCAAATTCCTTTCCTAGCACCCAACAACGAAGAGGACAGAAAAGGAGCATCAAGCCCAAGACATTGAGAGGCCACAGTTTGCGCTGGCCAGGGCAGGGGGTGTGGGGGGCAGGCAGGACAGGGTCAGAGGGAGGGTCCCTCCAAGGTACCTCCCAACAAAGCCCCAGGCCCAAACGCCACAGGTGAAAGCAAAGACCTCTGACAAACATCATCTCCTCCCTCTTCCTCCTCGGGTGGCCGCCGCAGAGAGCAGTCCCGCTGGAAGCCATGCTGTGGTCGCTGCAGCCAGCGGGGCTCTCTGGGCCCAGGCCATCGCCGGGAAGTTTACTAAACAAAGCCCGGTATCCAAGCAGAGCGGCTGGCCACAGGGCGGGCTCCCGTGTGCAGTGTGCTCAGAGGGGACCAGCTCTTCACGTTCCTAGGAGGCACAGTCGGGCTTCCAGCTCAGCACCCCCTCTCACCACAACTGGAGTGGAGGGACTCAGGTCTGAAACAGCAAAGCCCCAAGCCAGGGGAAGGCTGGGCGCTGTCTTGTTAGGAGCAGCATATGGGGGCTTTTCTACTCTGCCAGGAACCAAACAGGATATGTAAGAACAATCAAAACCTTTGCAAAATTAGGTTTAAAAAACAAAACAAATGGGGCTGGGGATTTAGCTCAGTGGTTAAAGTGCTTGCCTTGCAAGCACAAGGACCCGAGTTCAATCCCCAGCACCAAAAAAAAAAAAAACAAAAAACAAAACAAAACAAATCAGAACAACTTATTTCTTCTCTCCTCACTCAAAAGACCTAAAGTTTACACAAAAATAATACTAACAGTAAGTCAGATTAGAGAATAAAGGCCAGGAGAAATGAAATAAAAATAAGGGCTAGGGAAGGACAAGAACGGCACCTCACCCCTTGCAGACCCCAGCCCATCACACCTCGGTGGGCAGGGCTGGAGGGGCAGGGGAAGGACGGCTGCCCTCATGGTTTCCCCAAGACCACTCCGGGCAGCAAGAGGATTGTTTCAGACAAGCAGGAGTGTGAGCCTTCCCTTCTTCCCGTGGTTGCTGGGGAGGTCGCCAGCTCTTGGCACACCCAGCCCTCAGCCTCCCAGCCAGCTGGGCGCCCTCCCTGCGGTGTGGGCTTCAGAAGGAGAGGTTTCCATGGGACCAGAAAGCACAAGCGGGCAGCCTGGACAGGGAGCAAGCAAATACTAAGGCAGTTAAGTAGGGAACTCCGGGAAACTTTGGGAGCTCCGTTTGCCTCTGGCCTCAGCCTGCACCTCAGCTGTCACCAAAGTCTGGACTCTGGTGCCTCTCCACCCCAGTTCCTCCTCCCCAGACACCTCTCCTCCCGGGCAGCCCGGACTTCCAGCGTCCCCCAAGGTCTGCGTGCTGAGACTGGGCTCCAGAGTGCGCTGCTGGGAGGTGGCGGAGCCTCTGAGAGCAGGGCCTAGTGCAAGGTCACTGCAGTGTCCTCTCAAAGGGGATCGTGGGACTCAGGCCCCTTCTCTATCTATTTTTTGCAGCCTGGTCCTGAGGTGAGCAGTTCTGCTCTGCCCTGGGCTCCAAGGCCTAAAGTAACAGGGGCAACTGACAATGAAGTAGAACCCCTAAAACTGTGAGCCAAAATAAACCCTTTCTCTTTGTAAGGTGATCACTTTGGATGTTCGTTACAGTGACGGCAAGCTGACTGACACATTTGCCTTCTCCATGCAGAGCTTCTCAAGGCCCTGCCACACGCTGCCTCCAGGAACCCTCCAGACAGACCCATTGTCCCCTCTGCATCCTGTGAAGCATGCTCTCACACTACACTGTGTCATCATGGACTCTTCCCCTCCCTGCCCCAACACAGATAGGGCTTCCTGAGCAAAGGCAGCCTACTCCCCACAGGCTGCTGTGCCCAGTACAGCTGAATGCTGGGGGCCAGGCTGGGGCCGAGCTCCTCTGTGTGTCTCTGGCCACGAGGTGGGCGGCAAGATGAGGAAAGATATAAGGACATTCTGGTCTTCTCTTTGGGAGGTCAGAAACTGAGCAGCACATACACCACGGTCCTGCACTTAGCTGGACAAGAAGGAGCATTCAGGGCACTCTATGTGCACAGACACCCGAACCCTCAAAGTACCATGAGACGTCCCCTGTGTAACCTTAGGACTGAGGGCCAGACCACCGAGCAGCAATGGTAAAGCCCCAAGGCTGTGCTCACAGACAGGCCCGCCAGAGCATGCAAGTAGGATCACAGCCCCTCCTCAGGCTCCTGGGAACCTTGCTTGGTCTTTTTAGAATGCAAGAAATTCCCTGGCAGAACAATGGTGGCAGCCAGTCCTTCTGCTTAGGACCAGCAGTCAGTCATCCACAATTATAACCACCTGCGAAATGTACGGTGGTAAATACTTATTCGCCTACAGGACCCCCGCAACGTGTGCCTTGGAAGGAGACCCCATCTTCTCCGGGCTGGCTTTCTGGACCTATAAGGCTCCTTCCCTTCCGTTCTACATAACTTAGGTGGGATCAGCAATTTACGAGGCTGCAAACCACCACCTCACTTAGATACAAACCTTGGAAGAAAAAAAGGATTCTCTCCTCCAGGATTACTGCTTTATGATTTGTCACAGAAATTAATCTGCTAACACCCTGGCTTCCTGTCAGCCAAATCTCGTCTTTTTGCATGGGTGGCACCGCGATGGGCCTGGCTGCTGAGAAGGGGGTGCCGAGGAGCCAGAGCAGCTCTAGTTCTATGCAAGAGGCTCCCTCATCTCACAGACGCAACAGACAGGAGCTCTTAGTTCTCACAGAATACGGTCATCAATAAACCACGCAATATGTTAAATGGATGTGCAACCACAAGCTGGTTTGGCGTTCAGTGGGCTGTCTCTGGCCTGGGAGAGACACACCTTGGCACTGGGCAGGGATGGAATCTCCCTTGACCTGGATCACTGACACCTGGCCTTTTTTTTTTTTTCTTCCCGTGAGAGCATGTGGTTAAACAGCTGTCAAGGAGCCCCAGCTTAAGGGACCACAAAGTGGGGAGAGGAGAGACAAGGAGACAGAAGAGGGCCTCCAGCACTTATGCTGTGTTTACTGAGCATCTACTATACGCCAGGTACTGAATCACATTGGATACAGTACAACAGAAATCTAATGATTCCTGCCCTCGTTGGAGAGTCCACACCAGCAGAGGAGAATGAGCAATGCAATGAACATGGGGCGAAGTCAGTCCACTGGATGGTCCAGCACAGGTGATGTGTGCTGTAAGAAAAAGGCAAGCAGAGCAGGGTGAAGGAGATAGGGTGGCCACAACGAGCAGGACTTCCCAGGGATGCTCCTGTGGGTGCTGAGGGAAGAGTGAAGCAGGCAGAAGAAACAAAAGCCTCCGTGCTGGGAGCAGGGACAAAAAAGAAGGATCTCAGAAGAGAAGTGCTGGGCAGTTGTGCTGGGCAGCCATGCTGGGAGCTGATCGCAGGGCACAGGCAGGCGGTGCCCTGTGAGCAGCGAGGCAGAAGGTGGCGGTGGCCAGGAGGGCGGCAGCGGGCAGAGAAAAGCTCAGTGCCTGTGCACATCCTGAAGGGAGAGCCGAGGAGCATGGCTGGAGAAAGAGACGCAGGACGCAACATAGCTAAGATTTGGCCAGTGAAACACAGTGTACCCCGTGACCTCAGTCCTGAGAAACCCGTGTGCGGCCGCAGCCAGGGCGGGAAAGTGCCACCATATCACAGCAGGGCTGAGGGGCAAAGAGCGTCCTGCCAGATCCCAGGCCACACTCATTCCTGTGGGGTCCACGGTAATGAGGGTCCACACAGATGTCAACACAGGGGTGTGAGTGCAGCAAGAGATGGCTACAAAATCACAGCCCAATCCAGAGGACACCCAGCGGCAAGCCCAGGTACAAACCTCAGAGTAAGAGGAAGGATCCTGCCTAAGAGGGAAGACACTCAGATTTCAAAAGGCAGCTGAAGCACCGTGTATGAGGTACTTTCTCCTCTTCCCGCTTGTCTTTGATTTCCACCCAGCGCTGGAGAAGAGGGTGCTCCCCGCTTCTGACCATTGCAGGACATCGTCAGACACACATACCATCACCCAGGAGCAATGATGTCGCCCTTTTGTAGGGCAGAGCAAGGGGGACAAATGCTTGGCCCTCAGGACCTTTGAGAGTCATGGGAAGAAGGTGTCCGGAGGTGGATAAGAATCTGTACTGGAATCTGGGACCTGGTTCCATTGTGATAATATTTACCCAAAACATAAGAATAGCCCCAAACTATAAAAATGTTATAATTAACAGCACAGTGTCAGTATCTGCCAAAAAGAGCACAAATGTCCCTGCCGCACATGTAAGAATGAGCGAGGAGAAAGCAACCACACAGCCAACCACACGGATTAAAAAATAACTGCATTCTTTGTCTAAAAAGAAACACAAAATGCTTCATACATTTGTTTTTAAAATTTAAAACTAAAAACATTATTCTATAAACACATCTCTTCTGCCTCTGGTACTCATCTTTGGCATCTTCCTGCTGGTGACGGGGGCCCGGTCCCCGTGCCCACCCGCCCGTGCCCTGTGCACCACGCGAGGCTAGCTGTGCTCTCTGTGCAGCTGCGGACGCCACAGTCCGGCACGTCAGCCAGCCCAGCGGGGCCCGGGCTAAGGTGGGTGTTGTTCTGCTCCCAGTCTCACAGCCCTCCACCTCCCCTTCAGGGGTGGGTGGGCGCCATTATATACCATGCCGAGTCCAGGGCATTCAATCACCTGACAGTGGCTGAGAACCCGCTTCCCCGTAAGGTTCTCAAACTGCACTAGGGTGAGGGCTGCACAGCTCTGTGTACAAGAGATGATCAAAACACACAGTTAATGCTAACGTTTTATTTTATTTTTTAAATTTTGGGGGGGGGCTGCTGGGGATTGAACTCAGGGTATTGCCTAGCAAGCACTCTACCTCTTGAGCTAAATCCCCAACCACGATGTTAACACTTTAAAAATGTGCACAGTAAAAGACATAATGCCATTCATCCTCCTTAAAATGCCCGCCTGGCTTTGAACACACTTATTCTGTCATTCTTGCCACTTTCTGAAGCAGCTCTGGAAGTCCTCTTTCATATCTTTACGAAGTGTGACCAAAATTAGGGTGAATGCCACCGCCATGTGCCATCCAACAGAAAGGCAGCCTGGTAAAAATATGACATCTTCTTCACCAGATCTGGCACCATTTGACTTCTGGCTCTTCCCAAAAGTCAAAAAGACCAATATTTTGAATCAAATCAGGACATCAAGGCAGCCATGACAGTACAATTTAAGACACTTAAAAAGAGGATTTGCAGAACTGTTGAAGAAAGTGGTGAGAGAGATGGGATAAATATGTTCAAAGCGAGGGCCAGGATTTTGAGGTGGATTAATGGCAATGTGTCATTCACTGCAGTATTTTTTAAAATTTAAACAATAATCATATTTTTCAATCACACCACCTCATAATTATGAAATAAAAGTAACCGGATTGCACACTTAAAACAGGAGAATTTTAAAGTATGTAAATTATATCACAATAAAACTGTTTTTAAAAATCAGCATCTACTTCTCCATAGGTGTTTCTGCTCAGGGCCAGATATGGGGTGAGGACATGAGTTCTCCGCACATAGACTATCTCTCCACTTTTGGTGGAGGGAGACGTCCGACAGAGGAGGGACAGAGGAGGATCAGCAAGAAGGTGGGCATACTACACAAGGGACAGTTGCCTATAGTTCAACCAACACCAGAGTAGTCGTGCATGCTAGAGACAGGAGCTTCTTTATTAGCTGCTCTGCTGCAAGCCAAGTGACCAGGGGTTTGTCACTGTAACCCTAGGAGCCTCTGCTCATAAATAAATCCTTGATCTACAACTGGGAATGGTACAGCCACATCCCAGAAGCGCATGGTGGTGTGTGGATGTGTGGGTGTGTGTGTACTGCTGTGCAGGAAGCCAGGGCCTTGTGCATGCTAGGAAAGCTCCCTGCCACTGATCCCCCAGCCCCTGTTCTGTGTTTCAAGCCATGTTCAGTGCCTCATGCACAGCAGGCTCCCTAAGGGATGCAGAATGAGCCTCCAGGGTCTCAAGAGCAGATGAGACCTAAGCTCCACTTCCCAACCTCGGCAGGCATTGCCCTCATCTCCCCATGAACACCAGCCCGGAAATGAACCAAGGAGGCAGCAGTTTTCCTGGGCTGGGGTTACTACCGAAGTCCCATGGCTCTCCACTGTCCCTAGGCCCCAGCCCAGGGCTGGGAGAGGCTGCATTTGGCATCCCTCACCTTTCTCTGGAGGAACCCTGAAACAAAGGCAGAAAATACACTGCCCCAAGGCAGAGCTGGGGGTGAGGAGGACACATACCCATAGTGGGGAAGTTGCTCACTGCCAGGAGCCACCAGGTGGCTCAAGTGCACACAGCAGGGCACTACGCCAGGCAGTGAGTGCTCGGCAGGAGCCCACGGCATCTCTTCCTTGGGCTCACACAAAGAAAAGGCAGACAAGTGGCAGGCTGGAGCCCAGAAAGAGCACCCTGCCCAAGGAAGCTGCTGCTGGGGCTTCCTGGATGTGGCACCGAGGGAGAAGTAATCCTTACAAGTTGTGTGCGTGGCTGGTCACTCGGTGTACTTTCCATCCAAGTCAACTAACGAAGGACAGCCAGACACCTGTGAGACCAGGGCAAGGAGAGGCCAACAGGAGGAGGCTTTGGTCCCTTCCCTAAAACCCTCTAACATTCAAGGACCCCTGTTCTCTTCCATCCTGTAGGTGTGGATATTCTGTCTTCTTAACATCTCATCTATCACAGGGGCTCTAGACCCAGAGTTCCAAATGCTAATGGGGTCTCCCCTGGAATTCAGGGAGAGCCAGCCGATGGGTAAGTCTGTCCAGGGACTGTGCATGTATGTTGTGACCCATGGGTGCCCGAGGAAGGGAGGCAACCTGCCACCCTCTTTAAATCACCAAGGAGTTACCTGGCGGGTATGAATTAAGTTCTGACTTTCTGGAAGATTACGGGAGGACCTTTCCCTTTCCAACTGACCCTGAACGTCAGATACCGAGAGGACTGAGAACCCTCGCCCGCTCTACGCTCAGTGTCCAGTGCGGGGTTAGACAAACGACCGCATCCTACTGAGCTCTACCACGGAGCCAGGAAGGTGCTTCGGGATCCCAACAGAAGACAGACATCAGCTCCCCAAGAAGACCACACCCCATCACTGTGGAATCTGACTCCATATTTACAGTGGCGCCAAGTCCCTAGAGAGACAACCACACGCCTCAGACACCTAAACCTATACCCGCCTATGAGGCAGGGACAAAGCAGTGGCCTCATCTACCTCTGTGAGCACATCTGACAGGCCGGAACAGATTCATTCTTAACAATAAACGTGCTCTTGGCTTAATGCCTCAGGGCAATAAACAGGCTCTTTAAAATCTCACCGAAACCATCATGTGTTTTCACTGTGTGGCTCCAAGCTGGCAGCCAGAGCTCGGTGGCCAACAGCTGCCGATGGTACCGCCCGGGCACTACAGGGGGTCAGGGGGCCTTTCACTCACCAGACAGTGGGTCTTTGCCAATCATCAAAACATTGGGCAAATTCATTACGATCAGCTGCTGGAGAACTTCCTACAGAGACAAAGGGGGAGACACCATTAAGAACAGGAACCAAAAATAAAGAACAATTAAGTAAATTACACTCAATCAAATTGCTGGATGAGTGTGCAGCCACTTAATGGTAACTATGAAGACAGCAGGTAATAGGAAGGACTATTAAGATATAAATGTATGTGAAAAATCAAAGTCTAATTGTACTTCTGCCTGGATCATTCTCAAATAAAAAATACGTCTGCCTATGTTCAGAGACTAAAAAGGACGAATGACATGCTAGGGTGTTTTTAAAAGAGACTCTTAATTATTTTTATTGTATGACTTGTACAATTAAAATAGGGAATAAAAACTAGAGAGGCTACCAAGCCTTTACATCCTGGTGACTCAGGATCTGAGCACAAAGTTGGTCTTTGGTATGAGGGGCACATCTGGACCAGTAATGGAAGGAAGGCCAGGAGGACTACCCTCTTGTCTGGGCTTTCCCTTTTCCTCTTTTTT